>SJYC01111806.1:0-63763 GCA_006408675.1 Madoqua kirkii
CCCTTGGCCCGCCCTCAGGCACCGCCACCGCCCCGCCCCTCCCAATCCCTCCGCTCGCGCTCCAGAGCCGGGCGCCAAGGGACCGGGAGCAGCTGGGGAAGGGGGCCCTGCCGGAGCGCAGGGTACGGGGTCCCGGGGCGGGCTGCCGGCGCTTGAACCGGTGCGTCTTCCAGCTCCGACGGCTACGCGGCGCGGGAAACCGCAAAGATGGGGAACCCGGGGACGCAGGCTCTCCCGGGCGAGGGAGCGACCGCGGAGCCAGCGAACCACCAGTTAGGTCCATTCAGCATCTCAGAGGCCGAAGGCATTCGTCTCTTCGTGCGCCCTGGAAAAGGAACACGCAGTTCTGCCTGCACCGCACCCACGCTAAAATATACACACACAAGCAGCACTCCCGCTCCGTGGACTAAGTGGGGTCCTCTACCCATGAGGCTGTGGGGGTACCCAGGGAGGTGGTCTAGGGTCCGCCGCATTCCTATGGCAGCGAAGCAAACGCCCGGGAGTTTCTGCCTGCTGCTGCAGCTTCTGTGTCCTGGGTTCAAAACCTGACGTTTCTGCTCTCTGACCTCCACACGTCTCTGTGCCCACACCACCCCGGCTACTGAGCTCCCTAGGTGTCCCTCCCAGGCTGCAAGTTTCAGACACCAACTCATTCATTCTTAGGCAGCCCTGGGGAGGGGGAAATGCATGATATCTCTCTCCCCCAGCTGTACCCAGGGAGCCCGGGAATGGAGGCTATGTCCTAGTTATCAAGCCAGGAAGGATAGAAAGGAACCCACAGAAACTTGCCTCAGCCAGACTCGAATATCACAACACCCACAAACTAAACACATAATAAATAAGATAAACAGAAGGGAGAGGGGAATTTTGAAAGTTGGTTGGTTGAGTTCCATCCCATTAGCTGTAAGAGGAACTTCTGCTGTCAGCCCCAGTGTGTGTGTGTATGCCCTCTCTCCTGTGCGCCTGTGTGCTCTTGCCTGCTTGCACATGGTGCCTACTTTTTAAGGCTGGGGGGCTGGGGTCCAATGAGAACAGTTAGCACTTACACATGGGCACTGCTCTGTGCCAAGTGCTTGACCTGCATTTTTCTACTTAATTTAAAAGTTATCTGGTGCTATCAAGTCCTGCCCACTCTCAGCTCCCAAGTGGAACATATGAGGATGCTGAGCCCTAAGAAATAAACACGTGCTGGGCAGCAACCCCACTCCCACCTCAATTTCTGCTTCACCACTTGGCCTGAATCACTTTTTTCTTTTTTTAAGCCTCGCCACACAGCCTGCAGGATTTTAGTTCCCCAATCAGGGATTGAACCTGGAACCTATGCAGTGAGAACACAGATTCCTAACCACTAGACTGCCAGGAAATTCCCTGAATCACCATTTTTAATAGAATAAATAATAAAACTGAAATACGGAAAGACCGTAAGTGTGGCCAGGGGTCCCAAAGATGACTACAGATGCTGGAGCAGTGGGTGAAAACTCCCAGGCATTTGCCCTATAGGTGAGAGGCTCCCCCTCAAGAGGAAGGATCTGTTCCCCACAAGTGGATGAGCAATGCTGCTCTAACTATCCCAGCCCAGCCCTGATAGGCCACAGAAGCAGGCCCTAGAGACCCCTGCAGAGAATGTTACCAAACACAGGTCCGCATAAGGCCAACCAACACCAAAACACCTGAGTCTGGAGCAGAGAAAGGTTTATTGCAGGGCCCTGCAAGGAGAGAGGAGGCTCATGCCTTAAAAACCCTAAACTCCCCAAAAGGGCTCAGCAAAGCTCTTTTCTTGGAAAGGTAGAGGGGGTTAGCTATTGCAGACTTCATGTTGCCAGAGCCTTTATTCTTGAGGTCAGCTCATGGTCAAGTCATGATGTTCCTATAAACCTCCACCAAAACAAACATTAGTATCTGTTCTGACCAGAAAGGGAAGGGGAGTCATTTAATTCTGTCTCCATGCCTCCTTGCAGCTGTTAACACGTAACAAACCTCCTAAGCAAAACAACATGATTAACCCTCGTTTTATGGGTTCAAGGTCCCAAGGCTCAGCTTTTGCCCTGCGAGGCCCAGGTCCTTGGTAAGAGGAGGGGTCCCTGTGCAGGCCAGTTACCCTGCCTAGGAGCAATTGTCCAGCATCCAATTTGGGTCCTCCCACCAGTGCACAGTGTGCTGAAGAGACAGATCTCAGCAGGCAGCCCCTCACAGCCTGGTCCCTAGATCCCACCCAGCCCCAGATGGCACTCAGGCTCCTCAGGCCACACAAAGTGGGGCGGGGTTCCACAAATGGCAACTCATGGAGACAGCTGCTGCCATCAGGTCTTGGGGGTGGGATAGGGGAAAGGTTTGCTGCTGCTTAGAGCCTGGGCTCGGTGGTGGGCGGCTATGGTGAGGACTTTGCCAGACACAGTCCTCAGTCTGTCCCTATGGCCCCAGGATTACCCACCACCCCAAGGCTGGAAGGCCTGGAGGGCCCAGGGAAGAAGGCCACAATCCACCTGTCACTGAGCTCTGTACCGCTGGGGACAGCTGCAAGCTGACTGTTGGTGGAGCAGCAGGGCCTCTAACTGCCACCGCTGCGGAGCGATAAGAGCTGCTGGCTAGCCCTGCCCTGCCCCTGCTCACCCCTACTGCAAGAACAATAGGGAAAGTACACGGAATTGACTCTCAAGAAGTATGAAACTGGCTTTCCTTCAGGCTGGATAAAGAGAAGTGATTGTGTGTACAGAAAACATTGCAGAGCCAACCAGGTGGTACAGAACTGCATGTCCTGTGGCCCAATGTTACCTGAGGTGAGGTCACAGAGGCCAAGGCCAAGACTGCCTCCTGGAAGCGGCTCTCCTCCGGGAACTACAGCAGGTGGAGCCACACCCTGTGACGTCCGCAGAACAGCTTCTCATGGGGCCTGTACTGTTCTGAGAACAGCCGGCCCTCCAGGCAGCCCGAATCACGGAAGCCCTGGCCCTTAAAACAGAAGCAGAGCCCTCCGCTGCAGAAAGCAGTGCATTGGCAGGTGCAGACGTGGGAGGCCTGAGAAGGAAACTGGGCTCACTTTACATCTCAGCCCTGATGTTCATGTCGGAGATGGCGACCCTCACAATCCTAAGAGAAGGATGCTCTGATCCTCACTTAGCAAACACAGAGAGGGGAGAAGCCCACCCAAGGTCTCGTGGTGGGCAAACGAGCCTCCAGCTCTCACAATCTGAGCAGCTGGAAGGTGTTTGCCTTCTTAAGCCTCACCTTCCGCGTTGGTCAGAGCTGTGCCACTGGACCCTTCTAAGGAGCAGCTTTGTAGATAAGAGTCCAGGAGACCCTCAGCACTGAGTCACCGGACCCCCTTGTTCCTCAGCCCTTGTTATCACTCCCCCAGCTCCCTTCAGTGACAGGATTTGAGGAGTCCCTCCCTGCTGTGTGCATGGGCCAGTGTGGAGGCTGTCAGCTGGACAAGGATAAATCAGACACACCCTCTGAGCCTAAGGAGAGGGAGGGGCAGGGAGACAGGCACCAGCTCAAACGACTGAAATGCAAAGCAAAACCAAAAAGAAACATCCACACTAAGAGCCTTGAAGTGGGTTGGAGGAAGGAAAGGACGCAGCCGCTGGAGGTCTGGGATTGGTCACACAAGGCTGTCGGGCTTCTGCCCCCTGGTCGCCATTTCCCAATGTCCCCATGACCTCAGTGGCAGCAATGGAGAGTGGGGACATGCCTCCAAGGCTTCAGCAGTGGAGGGCTCCACAACCCCCATGCAGTGCCCCATAACATGCCTACTGGACCCCTGGGAGGAAGAGTGAACAGTGTCCCCACAGTGAGAGGGTTCACTACCAAAGAGTGGGAGAGACCACAGGCGAAAACCAGAGAGAACTCCAGGTGGCTCAAGGCTGGCAGTGGTGTCCCCCCAGAGCCAGGGATCCCCATCTGAGGAGCCACCAGACTTCGGGGTAGGTCTGTTCTCAGGCAACTCCCTAGTGAATTCCATAAATGCCAACAACACCAGACCCTGGAAGCCTTTAACTCTCTCCAGCCCCCTGTGAGCAGGAAAGACTGGGGTGTCAACCACTCACACAGCACAGAAAGGATTTTGGCCTTGGGGTTCTCTGTGGCCCCCAGAAGACACCCCTTACACCCCACAGTGGTTAAGAGCACCATCAAAGAAGACAGTGGCTTTGCCTGTGAAGTGTCACTGGTACCTGAAGAAACTGGTTCTCTCACTGCCCAGGTCCACAGGGACCTCACACCCACAGCTCTTCCTGCCTCTCTGCCCGGACACTTGTTGTGACAGCAAGCCAGGGGCAACCACAGGACACAGGAGGTCCCTCTCAGGGCCAATCTCTAACAACTGTGAGCCATGACCACTGTCACCGTGGACCAAGCCCTGGCTTCCTCTTCCGCCCACCTCGAAGAAGCCAGGTAGACAGAGGGCACTGTGGAGGAGCCAAAAGCCCTGCACCAGGCCTCTTCACTGCCCCCAGCCCACCATGTGTAAAGCAAGCACCTCAGTGTTGTCGTTTGCAAAATGAATGAATGGGAGAGAGATCCTGAACCCTTCAGATCTCAGATGCCTAGTGGTGAGTTCATCGCAATAAGGATGTGCAGGCTTTTTCAATTTATGTAAAATCATAGCTTCTGAGGTTTGGGGGCTGCACAGACTTATTTAAGGGCGAGGGGCTTCAGTTCTGGATACCTTACACCCTCCCTACCCCTTCCCTGTCTTTCTTTGGCTCCCAACTCAGCAGACTGCCATCGTCCCAGCTCGAGAGATGCTGTCCCACCCCCAGTCTGCAGCCGATGTTTCTCTTCCCACTTTAGGACTCCAGTAGCCGTATCACCACCCCCTTCCACCCCCCAACTCATCATTCCTAGTTTCCTGTTGAAGTCAGTTCCCCTGGAACCAACTCCATACTGGACTCAAGTACAATCAGGGGTAGACCAACTGACAGATTTTGGTCCAGTAGCTTTGGAGAAGGGCGGCTTGCAGTTTGGGCTGGGAAGGTTTGTATTTTAACATGCTTAAAATTAACATTCAGGGGCTGGGCAGCTAGGGAGGATGCCCTCTTCTGAGTCTCAGGGTTTTCTTTGAGACCCAACCATGAGCAGCAGGCAGGTGGGGTGGGGGAAGGATGGTTCTGCTGCCAAGGGCAAGGGAACAGGTTGGTCAGGATTGCAGTGGCCGCCCTGCCCCCTCCAGGTCTCAGGCCAGGGGATATCCTTACTTAGATGCTTGTTTGGCAGTGATCACTCTGGATGCTGGGCTCCTCAGGATAAGAGGGGGATGAGAGGGACGGAGTGAAACCGGGGATCAGCCTCTGGGCTGATTTGAGAAGTAAAGTTCCTTTTTCTGTCCAAGACAGCAAAGGTAGCTGAAACCACTTCACCACCACTCTCGGACTCCCTTGTATCTCGGCTCAACCACCCCAAATATGGAGGTTTACAATAGGAGCATGACTTGGAGACAAAGGCCACAGCAGAGAAGGATCAGCAGCAAACCTATGCTGACCTCCTGGTGTGAACATCACTTCCTCTGGGGTCAGCCCCTGGGGGCCCCAGAATAAACAGAGCCCAACCCTTTAGGCCCCAGCTGAGGACCCAGGAGGGTTATGTGTGGATTGAGTTGGGGCCCTAGGAATCTGGATTGACAGATTGTGGACCGATTTAAAGAGAAGGTGAGGGATAGAAAACAGCGCCAAATTTCTAGGCGTGCGGATTTTGACAAACTTTAAAGCTGGCCAACACTGCCACCTGGTGATGGATTCTGTGTACTGCACTTAGTCACTCAATTGTGTCTCTTTGTGACCCCATGGACTGCAGCCCACCAGGCTCCTTTGTTTGTGGGGATTCTCCAGGCAAGAATACTGAAGTGAGTTGCCATGCCCTCCTCCATGGGATCTTCTGGACCCAGGGATCGAATCCAGGTAGTTCGCATTGCAGGCAGATTCTTTACTGTCTGAGCTGCCAGGGAAGCCCAGAGAAGTGATGGAGTCTACCTTTAACTAAGCTGCTTCAAGACCAGGCAGAACAGAGCAGGGATCTTGAAGCCACATCTCTATCAGGGAAGTCCAGGAGCATCTCCTGAACAAGGCCTTCTAAACAGTCCTCATCTCTCTAGGAACTGGTCAGCAAAGGTTGACTGTGCCCAGGGCAGCCTTGACCTTGGGAATGGGGAAGGAGGGAAGAGATCTACTGTACACAGCCATCAGAGATCAAGGTGGTGGGCTGGGCAGAGAGAATAATGGGAATTGCAGTTAGGTTACTTCAATTGTGTCCATTTCTTTGGACTGTAGCCCACCAGGTTCCTCTGTCTGTGGGATTCTCCATGCAAGAATACTGGAGTGGGTTGCCATACCCTCCTCCAGGGGATCTACCCGATCCACCGATCAAATCTGGGTCTCTTATGTCTCCTGCATTGGCAAGTGGGTTCTTTATTTTAAATGACCGTAAATTGAGAAAAGAAGAGGTTTTGTGTCTGAGTCCTATAACAAAATACCATGAATTGGGCACTTTACCACAGCAACAGGTGGCTAACAGGACAATTATGTGACTGAAGATATTTCAAAAGGGAGACACCCGCAGCGGAAGGTGGGTTGGAGGAAGAGGATAGAAAAACAGAAATTTCTCTACACAGATGTGTTCAACCTGTGCATTTAGATGGATCAGACTTGTGGGACTTCTCTGGCAGTCCAGGGGTTAAGACTCCGTGGTCCCAACAAAGGGTCCCAACGCAGGAGGCACTGCTTGGATGCCTGGCTGGGGGAACTAGGATTCCCCCTTGCTGTGCTGTGCAACCTGCGGGTGGGCTGGGGCAGCAGATTGTCTGACAAAATGGAGTCAGACCCTCGACTCAGGCCCAAGCACAGCCACAGTCCTGCCAACACGTGGTGCCAGTGTGTTATTCATGATGTGGGATCTAGCTCTCTGAGTTGAGATCAAACCCGGGCCCCCTGCACTGGGAGTGCGGAGTCTTAGCTACTGGACCACCAGGGAAGCTCCCGTGAGGATTTCTTTACCCATTCATTTTGATGGAAAGATCAAGAAGGCAGTCAGCCTTGGATGAATTTTTAAGTGGAGAGGGTCCAAAGAAGTCAGAACAAAGCCATGGGTCCCTACGGTTCCCTGTTGACAGATAACTCCAGAGGAAGCCTTAATGTAAGATGTTCCTGGAAGAGAAGTCTTGCATCTGGGCCTTGAGCTCGGATGTCATGGGTGCAGTTCTGCTCTCCCCAGCCAGGTTACAGGTATGGGAAAGAGCACAACACACTCTTCAGGGCATTCTCTTCGGAAGTTGTTGCACTCTTTGTATCATTGGGGAGCCCTACACAAGCATGGGGCGATCACTAACAGGGACTGTCAGTGGTGACCAGGACATGGCATGCTAGTTTGGGCTGAATACAGCTGCATGAGAAATTCCCCAGAGGAGAAAACTTCCGCAGCATTAGAGGGTGTGGCTGAAGGTGATCTTCACCCAAACAGGATTTGAACACCCTGTGGGTGCTCTGGTGTGTGTGTGTGTGTGCGTGTTAGTCCCTAAGTCGTGTCCGACTCTTTGCAACTTCACAGACTGTAGCTGGCCAGCCTCCTCTGCCCATGGGTGTTCTCCAGGCAATAACACTGGAGTGGGTTGCCATACCCTTCTCCAGGTGGGCTCCCTGATAAAATCCCATGAACAGAGTCTGGGTAAGCAGAAGTTAACATTGGAAAACAAAGAGTTTCCCAGTAACTCTCTGAGAGGTCACCTAGGGTTGTACACAGGACAAAATCCTTGATCCCATTCCCAGGATTCTGAAACCTTTGCAGCCCCTGCATAGCTTCCACAGTGAGCCAAAGCAAGATCAGATCCACAGCCCTAGGTTTGCTGGCTGCTGTTACATGCCCAGCAGGAATATGGAAAAAGAGAGCAGACAGAAGGCAGGACTCTTGACCTTCTGGGGTCTTCTGAGCATTTAGCAGGCTCCCAGGACAGCAGCTGCAAGAGTCTGTAAATGCCAGGGGTGAAGGAGGAGAGTGGCTTTCTCTACTGGGCAGAAAGGAGGCTTTCCTAAATACTGAGTCTTGGCCTACCTAAAGGATTCAGAAGATGATTAGCCTGCCTGCTTACCTCCAAACTAGGTGCCCTCCAGTAGTACCTTTCTCTTATGCTAAAAAATTGCATCGACAATGTTTGTAAGTCGCTTCCGTCGTGTCTGACTCTGCAGTCCTATGGACTGCAGCCTGGGAGGCTCTTTTGTCCATGGGATTCTCCAGGCAAGAATACTGGATCGGGTTGCCATGCCCTCCTCCAGGGGATCTTCCCAATCCAGGGATCGACCTTACATCTCTTACATCTCCCGAATTGGTAAGGAAGCTCGATATGTCCCTATTAAAAAGTCAATCACACAGGAAGCTGTCCAGAAGGTAACTTGGGAGTCCTTGGTTTCCTGTCTCTCACTGTCTGCTCAGAGTTAGCCTTTCAGTCCTTGAAGCTGCTCACTTCGGTGCTGTTCCCACCAAAAATAGATAACCTGAAATCTCATCATGAAGGAACATTAGGCAGACCTAGATTGAGGGGATATCCTGTAAAATAATTGTTCCGTGTTCTTCAAAAATATCAATGCTGGGACTTCCCTGGTGGTCCAGTAGCTAAGACTCCAAAAACTCAATGCAGGGGGCTGGGGTTTGATCCATGATCAGGTAAGTAGATCTTACATGCCACAACCAAGACCTGGTGCAGTCAAATAAATAATTTCTTTTAAAAATATCTATGTCACAAAAAAAAACAAAGAAAGGCTGCAGAAGGACATCATGTCATGAAGGACATGATGGTTAGATGCAACGTGAGACTCTAGACTGGATCCTGGATGGAAAAGAAAGGATCTGTGGAGGCCATTGTTGTCAGTTGGCAGAACTGGAATGTGAGCAAAGAAGTGGATAAAAGTCTTGTATTCGTATTCAGAATATTGTAATCAATACTAGATAAAGGCACTAAATAATAGCTTTGTATTCAAATGAGAGCACTATTTAATCTAGTATTTGATATTATATCTAATTAATTCTGTATTTGTGTTGGATAAAAGTGTTGTATTCAGAGTACTATATTCTTCTCAGGTTTAGAATTTTGTATTGAGATTTAAAGTATTGTACTCAGGTTTTCTGAAGTTGATAACTATCAGGTTATGTAAGAGAATGTCCTTATTCTTAAAAAATACACACAGTATCAAGAGATAAAGGGGAAGGTACAAAAAAAGCGGAGCGCCAAATAATTTATGCTTTTGAACTGTGGTATTGAAGAAGACTCTTGAGAGTCCCTTGGACTGCAAGGAGATCCAACCAGTCCATCCTAAAGATGATCAGTCCTGAATATTTATTAGAAGGACTGACGCTGAAGCTGAAACTCCAATACTTTGGCCACCTGATGCAAAGAACTGACTCATTTGAAAAGACCCTGGTGCTATGAATGATTGAAGGCAGAGGAAAAGGAGATGACAGAGGATGAGACGGTTGGAAGGCATCACCAACTCCATGGACATGAGTTTGAGTAAACTCCAGGAGTTGATGATGGACAGGGAAGCCTGTCATGCTGCAGTCCATAGGGTCGCAAAGATTAGGACACGACTGAGTGATTGAACTGAACTGAACTGAACTGAACAGCCACTATGGAAAACAACATGGGGAGGTCTTCAAAAAATTAAAAATGGAACTACCATATGATCAGGCAATTCTACTTCTGGATATTTATCCAAAGGAGATAAAACTCACTGTCTGGAGAAGTTATCCGCACCTCCCACGTTCACTGCAGCTTCATCCGCAAGAGTCAGGGTATGAAAACAATGTAAAGTATCCATTGGCAGGTGAATGGGTAAAGATGTAGTGTGTGTAGTGTGTGTGTGTGTGTGTGTACAGTGGAATGCTAGTCACTATTAAAAAGTAAGAAAATCCAGGAACTTCCCTGGCAGACCTCCAGCGGTTAAGACTCCACACTTCCGCTGCAGGGAGCTCTGGTTCAATCCCTGGTCAGAGAACCAAGTAAGATGCCATGTGCCACTCGTTGCAGCCAAAAAAAGGAAAGAAAGTAAGTCTTACTATCTGCAGCAACATCAATGGACCTTGAAGGCATTTTGCTAAGTAAAATAGGTCAGACAGAG
The DNA here is from genome assembly GCA_006408675.1 of Madoqua kirkii. Lineage (NCBI taxonomy): Eukaryota > Metazoa > Chordata > Mammalia > Artiodactyla > Bovidae > Madoqua > Madoqua kirkii. The sequence goes on from SJYC01111806.1 coordinate 10,098, forward strand.
AGGTGGGACAAGGTATAATCTGGCTTGTGCAGAATCTAAAAATATCAAACTTACAGAAATGGAGAGTAGGATGGTAATGGCCAGGTGGCAGAAAAATGGGGGAAATAGGAAGATGTTAGTCAAAGCGTACAGACTTTTAGTTACAAGATCAGTACATTCTGGGGCTCTAATGTACAGCACAGTGACTATAGGTAACCGTGTTGTATTGTATATCTGAAAGATGCTATGAGACTAGACATTTAATGTTCCTAACAACAACAAAATAGTAACCACTTGGATGGTTTAACTAACCTTATTACATTTCACAAGTTGTACGTGTATCAAATCATCATCTTGTATACCTCAAACTTAAACAATGGTGTATGTCAATTATATCTCAATAAATGCTGGAAAAACAGAGATAATAGCTTCCTCTCAAATGATTTAGAAAAATGTATCAAGATGATAGATAGATGGAAAGAGAGGCTGAGGCTTGGTAAGCCTCATGCTGTAAAAAGACCCACAAAACTGAACAAAATAAAGTGGTTGTTTTCAACCATCGCTTTGGGACAACTGAAGCATCTTCTAGACCCAGACCTCTAAAAGCTCCATAGTTCTGCCTTTCACGTTTGTCTGATTCATCTGGACATATTTTCCTGTAAGGCATGAAACTGAGGTCCATTTCATTTTTCCTTGTTTGGATAAACAATTGTCCCAATAATGTATCAAAAAGTGAATACTTTCAGGACTTCCCTGGTGGTTCAGTGGCTAAGACTCTGAACTTCGACCCCTAGTCAGGGAACTAGACCCCACATGCCACAACTGAGACCTGGTGCAGCCAAATAACTATTTTAGGGAACTAGACCCCACATGCCACAGCTGAGACCTGGTGCAGCCAAATAACTATTTTAAAACATAAAGGGACTGCTTTCCTCGGGGGCCAGCCTTGCCACCTCTGTATCTGCCCACATTTGTTCTCCCTGCTCTTCAGTCTGTCTGCTCTGGGTCCTGAGCAGATAGCTTCAGGCCAGGCTCACGTGTGGCAAGCAAATCACCACCTCCGTCTGCTTCAAGGGTGACTTAGCTCTTCTGGCCCTGAGCCCTAGAAATTGAGAATCAGCTTAGCAAGTTCACTTAATTCTTCTGCAACTCAATTTCTCACTTGTTGTGAGAATCAAAAAAGACAATACAGACATGACCACCAAGAACAATATTTTATTATATTTATATTGGTGAACCCACAGAAATAACACTGACTGCCATATCATGTTCTTCCGTCATTTCTGAAAATATCTCCTGGGGTCATACGTGTTTCTCATGCACTGATGGACTGCTCCTGTCACCAAAAGGCAGCCAGGGTGACACCGGTTCATAGTAGGAATCTGTCCAAATTGACCTTGCTAAAATTATAATTTCTTAAAATCTCCTTTTAGGCTTTTACAGCCGAAATTTCAGCTGCAAGCAATTCTGAAAGCTGAGAACAATTCTGTCCTACTGTCAGTGGTCAGATTCCCATTGGCTGCATGATTTGAGTGAGGGTTTAAAGGGACCATGTGTTTCCTATAAACTTGGCACTTGTATCGACCCAACAAGAGATGCAGGCAAAATACGGACTCTGTATCATAAAATGTTTTTGCTGTTTTTTAAATGAGATTCTTGTCCTGTGCATACATAGCTCTAAATCAAGAAAGAGGAGTTATCATGTTAATATGATTCATATTGACTTTTATTTTTACATAAGTTTATAAAACATAGAAAATATGAAAAGAAGTATCCATTAACCCATGATCCACAGACAAACGCTCTGAACATTTCAACGGATTTTCATCTGCTTTCTTTTTTAAATGTCACTTATATTATTTCACATCCTGCCCGTGGCCAGCCTCACCCTTGGCTGGTCAGTGGCCACTCCTTTTTCTTCTTTGCTGGGAGAAGCCCAGTGATACTTAGTTTCATGGCAAGAGGAGCTTGGGGACCACAGGTGAATTTTTCAGTTCAGTTCAGTCCAGTTGCTCAGTCATGTCTGACTCTTTGCAACCCCATGGACTGCAGCACACCAGGCCTCCCTGTCTATCACCGACTCCGAGAGTTTACTCAAACTCATGTCCATTGAGTCAGTGATGCCATCCAATCATCTCATCCTCTGTCCCTTTTCCTCCCACCTTCAATCATTCCCAGCATCAGGGTCTTTTCCAATGAGGCAGTTCACATCAGGCGGCTAAAAGCATCGGAGCTTCAGCTTCAGCATCAGTCCTTCCAGTGAATATTCAGGACTGATTTCCTTTAGGATGGACTGGTTGGATCTCCTTGCAATGAATTTCTGCTGCTGCTACTAAGTCACTTCAGTCGTGTCCGACTCTGTGCGACCCCATAGACAGCAGGCCCACCAGGCTCCTCTGTCCCTGGAATTCTCCAGGCAAGAATACTGGAGTGGGTTGCCATTTCCTGCTCCAATGCGTGAAAGTGAAGTTGCTCAGTCGTGTCCGACTCTTCGCGACCCCATCGACTGTAGCCTACCAGGCCCCTCCATCCATGGGATTTTTCAGGCAAGAGTACTGGAGTGGGTTGTCATGTCCTTCCCAAGCAGTGAATTTCTGCTGCTGGTGCTGCTGCTGCTGCTGCTGCTAAGTCGCTTCAGTCGTGTCCGACTCTGTGCGACCCCATAGACGGTAGCCCACAAGACTACCCAGTCCCTGAAATTCTCCAGGCAACAACGCTGGAGTGGGTTGCCATTTCCTTCTCCAATGCATGAAAGTGAGAAGTGAAAGTGAAGTCGCTCAGTCGTGTTCGACTCTTAGCGACCCCATCGATTGCAGCCCACCAGGTTCCTCCATCCATGAGATTTTTCAGGCAAGAGTACTGGAGTGGGTTGCCATGTCCTTCCCCAGCAGTGAATTTCTGGCCTAAGCCGAAGGAGGAATTCTGCCCCCTTGACTCACGATTGGTTTAGACCCAAGAGTGATAGTAATTCTGACCAATGGGAATTGAGGAGGCCTGCGGAGGGCCCGGTAGCTTTTTTGAGGGGACAAGCCAGGCGGAAAGGCGAAGGAGTCAGGACAGACCTTCCTGCGTCCCCCAGCTGCTGGAAGGCCCAGCCCAGGTTCAAGTTCACCAGGCAAGGCACGTTTCTCCGTGTTGGGCACGTCCCTCTCCTGCGCCCGCAGACACTGAGTGGAGTTAAGCTGTTGCCCTTGGGATTCTTAACAGCTCTTTGCACGGTGCTCCGACCTGTATCCCACGATTTATTTATCGGGTCCCATGTCTTGGACTGCAAGGATATCCAACCAGTCCATTCTGAAGGAGATCAGCCCTGGATTTCTTTGGAAGGAATGATGCTAAAGCTGAAACTCCAGTACTTTGGCCACCTCATGCGAAGAGTTGACTCATTGGAAAAGACTCTGATGCTGGAAGGGATTGGGGGCAGGAGGAAAAAGGGACGACAGAGGATGAGATGGCTGGATGGCATCACTGACTTGATGAACGCGAGTCTGAGTGAACTCTGGGAGTTGGTGATGCACAGGGAGGCCTGGAGTGCTGCGATTCATGGGGTCGCAAAGAGTAGGACATGACTGAGCGACTGAACTGAACTGAACTGATGTTGTTACCTAATGATGATGACAAGTATTTTCCTTGAGCCTTGAAGACTGAGGAGTGCCAGTAACAGTGGCAACAATAGTCAATACTTATTTTTCTCTTTCTCTGCCACGCTGGAAACGCAGGTACGCACTTTATTCACATCTTTTCATTCTCTTCGGGAACAGGGGTGCTCTATTATGATTCCCATTTCATGACTGAAAAAACAGCAACATCAGAGTTCTTATATACTCTTCAAATGGCCTCTATAACTGTCTCTAGGACCTTTCTCTTTTGCTTCTACCTGCCTTCTCCTTTAGGTAATTTTGCCTGGAAATTTGTCCACTATCTGTAATGTGTTTATGCCAGTTAAGTTTCTTTATTGCATTTTTATTCCTATTTTTTTTCTACTTGTATCCTTTGGGGGATTAATCTAGGAGTTCCACAGAAATATGCCTCATTGTTATTTTTAGTGGCTGCATCCCATCACTTCATGGGAAATAGATGGGGACAGTGGAAACAGTGTGAGACTTTATTTTGGGGGGCTCCAAAATCACTGCAGATGGTGACTGCAGCCATGAAATTAAAAGACACTTACTCCTTAGAAGGAAAGTTATGACCAACCTAGGTAGCATATTCAAAAGCAGAGACATTACTTTGCCAACAAAGGCCTAGTCAAGGTTATGGTTTTTCCAGTGGTCATGTATGGATGTGAGAGTTGGACTATGAAGAAAGCTGAGCGCCGAAGAATTGATGCTTTTGAACTATGATGCTGGAGAAGACTCTTGAGAGTCCCTTGGACTGCAAGGAGATCTAACCAGTCCATTCTGAAGGAGATCAGTCCTGGGTGTTCTTTGGAGGGAATGATGCTAAAGCTGAAGCTCCAGTAATTTGGCCACCTCATGTGAAGAGTTGACTCATTGGAAAAGACTCTGATGCTGGGAGGGGTTGGGGACAGGAGGAAAAGGGGATGACAAAGGATGAGATGGCTGGATGGCATCACTGACTCGATGGACATGAGTTTGAGTGAACTCTATGAGTTGGTGATGGACAGGGAGGCCTGGCGTGCTGCAATTCATGGTGTCACAAAGAGTCGGACACGACTGAGTGACTGAACTGAACTGACTATTTTATTTTATGAGTGGGATATATATAAATTGCACAGGTTACTAGCTCTCTCCCTCAAACTCAACTCTGGATAAACTAGGAAGAGATGGAGGCAAGAATCTGAGAACTGGCTGGAGGCAGGAGACAGAACGGAATAAGTGTGGCCGTGTCACTTGGGGCCTGCTCTGTGAGTCCAGTAGGAGGCAGAGAAATCAGCTTCCAGATTCTCCTCACAACAGCCCTCCCACCATCAGGCCCAGGCTTCGAGCAAGATCTCCAGGTGCCAGAATGAATGAGAGAAAGTAGGGCTTGTGGTTTGCTGCTGCGACGGTAAGGATAGGTGACATTTAATTCCCATAGTAGTCTGAGAGAAGCTCAGGATGAGAAAAGAGGCCACAGGGAAGAGGCTCTGTTTTCTCATCTGCAGAGACTAAAGAGCCATGTCTGGGCCGAGGGGTGCTGCGCCCATTCCTGGGGGAAGTCACCTGTAGAAGGTCCCCACCCTCCTTCCTCTCTGCCTCTTCAGGGGACTTGGAGGGGGGCATGTTTTCCCCTTCAGCTTCCACTATTTTATTTTATGAGTGGGATATATATAAATTGCACAGGTTACTAGCTCTCTCCCTCAAACTCAACTCTGGATAAACTAGGAAGAGATGGAGGCAAGAATCTGAGAACTGGCTGGAGGCAGGAGACAGAACGGAATAAGTGTGGCCGTGTCACTTGGGGCCTGCTCTGTGAGTCCAGTAGGAGGCAGAGAAATCAGCTTCCAGATTCTCCTCACAACAGCCCTCCCACCATCAGGCCCAGGCTTCGAGCAAGATCTCCAGGTGCCAGAATGAATGAGAGAAAGTAGGGCTTGTGGTTTGCTGCTGCGACGGTAAGGATAGGTGACATTTAATTCCCATAGTAGTCTGAGAGAAGCTCAGGATGAGAAAAGAGGCCACAGGGAAGAGGCTCTGTTTTCTCATCTGCAGAGACTAAAGAGCCATGTCTGGGCCGAGGGGTGCTGCGCCCATTCCTGGGGGAAGTCACCTGTAGAAGGTCCCCACCCTCCTTCCTCTCTGCCTCTTCAGGGGACTTGGAGGGGGGCATGTTTTCCCCTTCAGCTTCCTCATCAGTGAGCTGCAAGCTCTGTCTGGACTCTGAACTCAGAAAGGACTGGAGGGAAGGGAATAGTTAAGGAATTTGAGATTGACATGTAGTGAGGGTGGTTTAGTCATTAAGTTGTGTCCAGCTCTTGTGATCCCATGGACTATAGCCCAACAGGCTCCTCTCTCCACTGGATTTCCCAGGCAAGAATACTGGAGTGGGGTGCCATTTCCTTCTTCAAGGGATCTTCCCCACCAGGGATCAAACCTGTGTCTCTGCATTGCAGGTAGATTGAGATCAACACTGCTATATTTAAAAATGGATAACCAACAAGGTCCTACTCTATGGCACAGGAAACTCTGCTCAGTGTTACATGGCAGCCTGGATGGGAGGGGACTTTGGGGGAGAATGGATACATGTATAATATGTGGTTGAGTCATCTGCTGTGTAAGTGGAACTATTACAACATTGTTAACTGGGTATACTTCAATACAAAAAGTTCTTTTCTTTAAAAAAAAAGGAGAGGAGTTAGATACGGCCACTGCCCTATAGGAGTTTACAGAGCAACACAGGGTAAATGCTGCAGCCAAGCATGAAGGCTTCAGGCATAATGTTTGGGGCAGGAAATGGGGATGTGCTTGGTCAGGGCGGCAGTAGATGAACATGTAGACAGAGGGGTGCATGAGAACCGAGCAAACCATAAAACGTTTATTTTCAAATAATAAATAAAAGAAGGAAATAGAAACAAGGAAACATTCACGAAATCAAGTCTCTAAAGTGCTCTCAAACATAAATTTAAAAAAACTGAGAAGCCTGATCTGACCTTAAAACACTGTTTATAGATATTCAACAGTTGTTCAGAAATAGTTCCCTGCTGTATCAGAAGGGAAAGGAGAGAGGGCTTCCTTGGAGGAAATATTCCAAGACGCACAGACCCAATCAAATGACACTCAGAGGGACACAGAAGCATTGTCTAACAAGAAAATGGAAATGTCTAAAGCCAGGTTCAAGGTAAGAATATCATATTTCATTCATATGGGGGCTGCACAAGGTCTTCATTATTTATGAAGATATATGATTCTCTGCAGATTAAATACTTCTGTATTTTTGGATTCAGTGTAAGGACAGCATCCTTAGACTATGAATCTACACAGTCTACCGAACCAAACCTCAGGATGTCTGGCAGTGAGAATGCGTTTGGGGCTTGAAATCCTCCTTCCTCAAGTTCTACCTACAGAAGAGAATGCAAGTTTTAGATCTAATTAATTGATTCACGTGCTTTCAGGGAATGATTTCCATTCTAGAATGCAGTAGAATGTTCCAAGAGTCACCATTTGTCCTCTTAAAGCAAGTGACATTGCATTTTATCCTGACACAGGAAGAAGAAAATCCAGCTGAGAGCATTTGTCTTGGACAACGTTTGTCTTCTGAAAAATGCTGGTGAGGAATGTGCACATTTCCGCCTTCGCGTGTTACGGGTAGAGGCCTGCGGTCTCATAAGGCCCCCTCCTTCCCAGGTTGGAGCCCCTCTAGCCCCTCAGAGTCTGGACGTCCTTGGGCCCCGGCCCCCTGCTGCACTCTCTCAGTCTCTTGGCGTGTGGAGCTGGAGAGATCAATGACCAAGTCTTCCACACTGCTCACAGGACTGCCTTCCTCCAAGCCCCTCTGGGGTCCCGCCTGATGGGGGCTAGAACCTTCCTTGAGGTGGTCAGAGCCCCAGAGTCCTGCCAGCTTTTCTTCACTTTCTGCTTTCCTTGTCGTCCCTGCGGATTTTTTATGCATCCCTGGCAAAAAAAAAAAAAGAAGAAGAAGAAGAAGAAAATAAATAAAAACAGATATCTTTAATTATGTGCTTAGTCACTCAGTCGTGTCCGACTCTTTATGACCCCATAGACTGTAGCCTGCCAGGCTCCTCTGTCTATGGGATTCTCCAGGCAAGAATACTTGAGTGGGTTGCCATTTCCTTCTGCAATCTTTAAATACAGCAATTAAGTAAAATTTCTTCCTTGTCATTGCTCTCTAAATCCCATTAGGATTTCCATTGCTGGTGCCTGTCTGAGGCCTACTGGAGAGTCTTGTAGGTAACTCTCAACATTAGGGTTTATACACTGGGCACAGCCAGGGCAGATGCCTTATTTGGATGGCATGATGGTTTTTAAGCTTTTATTTTAAAGTCTGTTGGCAAGATTTTAAAATCAAGAGATTTACATCAAAAGCCAGATGTCCAGCTTCTCTCAAAAAGTCAGGTGTCTGGCAACCCGAGGCCTACTTTCTTGTAAGGCCGCAGACCTGTAGACTCAGTAAGCTCACCCCACCTGCTCATGTAAGCTCAGAGGGGTGGGCCGGGTGACCTGCCCAGCATTCCCTCTCAGTCTCTCCAGTCCTTGAGGGCAAAGATGACTTGCTATCTCCAGTCCCAGCAAAGTTTCAGGTGGGTAGGAGTTCAAAAAAGTTTTACTGAACAAAAACCCTCCTCCTCCCCAGCCTAAAATTGGCCCCCTGTGAGCATCCCCCTAATCCTAACTTTCTGCCTTATATTTTTCTCCACCTAATTTGCCTGGATGCTGTCTATAACTCATTTCTCCAAGCCTGTGGTTCTCCGGTAATAGCCAACAACAGACCAGTAAGGATGCCAGCTTCTCAGAACTTCCAGCCTCAAAGCTTAAACTCAAACAGAGCAGACAGTTCTAGCACAAAAACTGGGGGACAGAACAGCTAAGTTGCAGGTTGTTATCAGCTGAACCAGACCTCCGGAGTCCAGGATGCATGCGGTTAACGGCCTATAGATTCACTGCCTGCACCATCTTGCTTCCTATTGCCATGAGCTCTGAACAGTGTGGTTGACAGCACTCAACACTGGAAATACATACTTCATGTAGTGAATGTGTATCATTCCACTCAGAGAACCACGGGCTGACTGGACCTGTCCAACACTGCCTACACAGTTCCAGTGAAAAATAAGGCAACCGATCAGAGTCCAGGCCTTGTTATTAATTTAAAAATCGGAATAAATTTACACTGCTTGGCTTGGCAGTGGCCCTCCAGGCATAGGGACCCCAGACATTGCCTGTGCAGCGCGGCCACGAGGCCCTCTTCCTTACCCAGGAGCCAGGGTGCGCAGGAACCCAGCAGGCCGCCCTCCCCAGAGCTCAGGACGGAGTCAGGCAGCGGGATGCAGTGGCGCACCATCGCCCCGTAGAGCCCATACTCGGCCATCACGCTGCTGCCGCCCCAGCGCTTCTCTCGCTTCCGCCACTTGGCCCGCCGGTTTTGAAACCAGACCTAGATTGAGGTAGGAGGGGAAGCAGAGAGGCTTATAGGAGGAGACCCCACCGCAGCACAAAGGAGTGCAAGGGCCAGCTATCCTCTCTGGGAGCACCTGGCCTGGCTCACAGCTCACAGAACTGGTAGGTAGTGCTAGGTGATCCAGATCAATTTCCACTGAAGTTTCCATGGAGTCAAGGATGACAAGACAAAATCAGAGTATCCCACACTGTGCAAAGAAGCCAGTTTTTACTCTGATGGGAATGTTAACCAAGCAATGGTCCCTTCTAACCTCAGTTTTGGATTGCTTTATCTTAACAAAAGATTAGTGTCAAATATTGTTTAAAAAGAGTAAGTGACTCTGACATAAATCACAGCAAGATCGTCTATGACCCACCTCCCAGAGTAATGGAGATAAAAACAAAAATAAACAATAAATGTAAAAGATTTTGCACAATGAAGGATACTATAAGCAAGGTAAAAAGGCAGCCTTCAGAATAGGAGACGATAATAGCAAATGAAACAACTGACAAAGAACTAATCTCCAAATTATACAAGCAGCTCATGCAGCTCAAAACTAGAAAAACAAACAATCCAATCAAAAAGTGGACCAAAGAACTAAACAGACATTTCTCCAAAGAAGACATACAGATAGCTAATAAACACATGAAAACAACATCACTCATTATCAGAGAAATACAAACCAAAATGAGGTACTATCTCATGCTGGTCAGAACGGCCACCATCAAAAAGTCTACAAACAATAAATGCTGGAGAGGGTGTGGAGAAAAATGAACTCTTTTACACTGTTGGTGGGAATGCAAACTAGTATGGCCACTATGGAGAACAGTGTGGAGATTCCTTAAAAGACTGCAAACAGAACTGCTATATGACCCAGCAATATGACCCAGCAATCCCACTGCTGGACATAAACACTGAGGAAACCAGAATTGAAAGCAACATGTATATCCCGATGTTCACTGCAGCACTGTTTCCAATAGCTAGAATATGGAAGCAACATAGATGTCCATCAGCAGACAAATGGATAAGGAAGTTGTGGTACATTACACAATGGAATATTACTCAGCTAAAAAAAGAATGCATTTGAGTCAGTTCTAATGAGGTGGATGAAACTGGAGCCTATTATACAGAGTAAAGTAAGTCAGAAAGAAAAACACCAATACAGTACATTAACATGTATATATGGAATTTAGAAAGATGGTAATGACGATCCTATATGAAAAGGTAGCAAAAGAGATACAGATGTAAAGAACAGACTACTGGACTATAGGGAGAAGGCAAGGGTGGGATGATATAAGAGAATAACACTGAAACATGTACATTATCGTATGTAAAGTAAATAACTAGTGTAAGTTTGATGCGTGAAGCAGGGCACCCAAAGCCAGTGCTCTGGGACAACCCAGAGGGATGGGGTGGAGAGGGAGGTGGGAGGGGGCTTCAGAATGGGGGACACATGTACACCCATGGCTGATTCATGTCGATGTATAGCAAAAGCCACCACAGTATTGCAAACTAATTATCCTCTAATTAAAATAAATAAATATATTTTTTAATTAAAATAAAACTTTAAAAAAGGAGTGAATGGCATGTCTTCTGACTTGGAAAGGATGTGCTGTCAGACATAGGATGGCTTAACGTGAAGACAAAGACTAGTCTTCTGTGTGTGTGTGAGTGTGTATTTCAGGGTCAATGTGTATATGGCATGGGGCTGGTATGCAGAAAGTCCTCATCAGCTACTTACACTGGTTTCTTTGAGGGTCTGCCATGGATGGATAGTCATTTTTTTCATTGATATCTTTATATAATTTCTAGATGTGGCAAAAATTGTATAATTTTTAAGAATGATTTAATAAAAGATAAAAAGGCTGGATGGCTACAGGTGTCATCCTCTCTAGATGAACACAAAGGAAGACTCTGGCATCTAAGTGACCCTCAGTTTGTGGATGGAGGGGACTGTTTCGAGGTGGCTGTGGGCTGACTCACTGCATGTGAGAACAGCATGGTCTCTGGGTGTCCTTGGGAGGAGAGGGGGCCCCTGCACCTGTATTCGGTCTTCCGGGAGTTCAGTCTTCACGGCCAGCATTTCCCGGGCGTACACATCAGGGTAGTGGGCCTCACTGAAGGCCTTCTCCAGCTCTTCCAGTTGGTGGGCAGTGAAAACGGTCCTGCAGGGAAGCACATGGGCACATGACCACAGGAGGCGGCCGGGCTTCCCAGCCTCAGAGGACCCCGTGCCTGCTCCCCACCTCTGCCCACCTCATGAGAGCTGGGCACCCCATCTCCAAATGCGTAGCCTCTGGGAAGTCCACAGTTTGTTAAGCAAAACAGAGCTCTTTAGGTCCTTTTTTTTCCTCCTCAATAAATTCCACCAACTCATTTTAAGAAGACCTATTTTAAGGGCCCACAAAACTGTCTTCAAAACACTCCAGGGTCTAATAGTGCTGTGCTCAAAATGCTCTGGCAGTCTTGTGGTTAAGACTCTGCTTCCAGTGCAGGGGGTTCCATTCCTGGTTGAGGAACCAAGATTCCACATGGCGTGGCAAAAAAACTTTTTTAAAATAATAATCATCATCATTAGTAAAATGCTACAAAAGCTGACCTGCAGCCCCCAAGAATGGCAGAATTACATTCCCAGATGGCTACTGTGTCCTTTCCCATGCCGCCCCAAGGCAAGACGAGACCTTCTCAGGCACAGGGTCTCAAGGAAGGTGAAGTGGGGAATGCCATGTGGGATCTTAGTACCTGTGCCTCCTCTTCTTCCTCTTGCTGGGGACCGGGGATGCCTTCTGGTCACTCCTGTCTTCAGAAGGGGTGTCCTCATCTGTTAGCACAAGGAGAGGAAGAGGACTTTAGAGGTGAGCACATTTTTCATTTTGCCCTCTGGATTTTAATTTGAGGATTGAAGCTATGAACTTGTCTGAGACGTGAATATTTTACAAGACAAGATCACAGTTTTCACATCTGATGACATATTCCAAGTACTGCACTTAGCCAACTGCCCATGCATATTAACATCATTCTTCATAAATTTAAAAAAACTCCATGACAGCTGGTATTATTATCCTCTTTTTACAGAGGAGGAAACCAAGGCACAGAGAGATTAACTTATCCAAGATCACAAAGGTTGTCAACAGTAAAGTTGGAATTCAAACGCCAGACGTGTGTGAAGCTTAAGCTACTTGAACACTAATTGCATTTCCTGTTCCCTTCACCTTCCAAATTCATACACTTCCTTCTGCTTCCATCTCACGTTCCTCATCTTAGCCATTATGCCAACAGTTCTCAAGGGGAAGACTGAGGTTTGTGACATCAAAACCTTCCTCAGAGCTGGCCCCCTGCCCTGCTGTACCAATTTCAAATCCCTGAAAGTGGGGCCTGGGAAACTCATTCTTGGCAAGGGTACCCAGATGATTCACAGATGCACATCAAAAATTTTAAGAACCCAGTCCACTATGCTTTATCTTTTGAAATCCATTATATCGAAAGATTAAGGCTGAAAGAAAGTTTAGAAGACCAAACTATGGTCAGGTTTGTTGTTAAAAAGCATATATGTTTCATAATACTAAATGTAAATTAATAAGAGCAAAAGTAGTGAAATAATATGAGTTTTACTCCTACATCAATGAGTTCACCAGAAAATTGGATTATAATATTTTACTATCTGTGCTGTCCTATCTGATGCCATTAGATACATAAGGTTATGGAGCCCTGAAATGTGGCCAGTCTAAACTGAGACCAGCTGTGAGCGTGAAATATACAATGAACTGAAAATAACAGACCCCCCCAGAGTAAAATATTAATAACTCTTATATTGATAACACAATGACAATATTTTGTAGGTATTGGATTAAATGAGACACAGTATTTAAATTTGAACACACACACACACACACACACACACACACACACACACATCGGCCCGCTTGCCCGCCCGCCCGCCGCCTCAAATGCTGGAGACACAAGAGATGCAAGTTCCATCCCTGGGTCGGGAAGATCCCCTGGAGGAGGGCATGGCAATTCACTCCAATATTCCTGCCTGGAGAATCCCATGGACAGAGGAGCCTGGCGGGCTACCGTCCATCAGATCTCAAAGAGCCGGACAGGACGGAAGCAACTTGGCACCTAGTAGACACTCGTGAAATAAAGTCCTCTCAGACGGGGTGTCTGCTGACAGCGCCTGCTTCCTTTAATCAGCAGTGGAGAGCAGCGCAGTCTCTGCATTCAGCCGCCTGGATGCTCAGCTCTGCAGTCTGCTATCACATAGCTGTTCTCCCTCGAGCTCTTCTGAAATTCTCCGTTCTCTTCCCCCATGCCCCAAACCTCTCGACTTCTCCGCCCTGTCTTTGTCGATTTCCGCCGCTCCCTGCTTTCCCCTACAGTCCGTGCCGACTTCTCTGAGGATCTGGGCACAGCTGCTGTAAGACGGGAGAGCTCGCTTCTCCGGTGCGGGGCGAAGGGGAGAAGCGGGGTGCCCAGACTAGCTCTTCAGCACCCGGAGGAGGACAGATCCAGGCCTCTGCCCCGAGCCTGTCAAGAGACTGTCAATCTGTCAATCAATTCTTCTAATCCCTCCTGGAGCCGGCGGGTACTGGTTCCGTGCCGCTGATGAACGAGGCAGGGCCGCCCAGGTTTCCCGACTCCTGCGGCACCCAGAGGCCGAGCCCCGCATGGCGGAAAGTGTCCCCCGGAGGCTGGGTCGCCGAGGCCCCAAAGCGGGTCCGGATCAGGTAGGTGGTGGCGTCCGCGGGGTGGCTGCGACCAAGCCCAGAGGAAAGGCCGAGGCCGGGGCGAGGGGGTGGGGGCGGTCAGAGGGTGAGGGTGCGAGAATGAGCCTCTCGGCGCGGCTACGCTCTGGGGTCCCAACTTCTGTAGATCTGGGGGACTGGGGTGGGACCTGACAGGGCGCCAGAATGTCACTCTGCCCACCCGAGCCGAGGGAAGAGACAGTAGGGTCTCGGACTGGCCTCCTTACCCGACGTCGACACGCTCTCGCTGCGTTTCTGGCGGGCGGCCGAGGGCGGGGGGTGGCCGGGGAAGCGCGGGGCGGGGGGCTCAGGCCCCTCGGGCGGCAGGAAGGGCAAGTCAGCGAGGAGCAGGCAAGGTGCCCGGGCAGCCGCAGGGGGCTGCGCCCCGAAACCACAGAGGAGGCCGAGGCCTAACGGAAGGGCTCCGCGTGCAGGGCAGGAGCCTCCGAGCCCTGGGCCCGCGCGGGGCGCGGCTGCCGGGCCTTCGCACCCAGATCCCGGCCCGGGGCCCGCAGGTGCGGGCAGCTCGGCCTCCAAGCCCAGCAGGTCGGTGATGGCGAAGCCCCGGGGGCGCGAGCCGGTGGACGGGCCTCCGGGCACCAGCGCCTTGCTTCTGGCGCGCCCGTCGGAAAGCGCGTCTCTGCCGGTCATGGCTTCTCCAGCGGCGAAGCTGGGCCCTCTGGTCCGTCACTTTCGCGGAGGCGGCGCAGCTCTGGGAGCGCTTTATACAATCCGGCTCCCGGAGGGCTCCAATCAGCGCGGCGCGGACGCGTCACGCCCGGGACCCCGCGACATGGGGACGCCACCTGCCCCCCTCCCTTCGGTCGCCGCCCTCCCAGCTGCGGTCCCCTCCATCAGCACCCTCCCCTCTCTCCTCTCCAGTCGTCCCCGCTACCAACCCCACGCCGGTTCTCGGCGCGAGTTGTCACCTCCCTAAACCTCTAAACGCCGAAAGTTTCAGATTCCTTCGGAGTCTTCTCTCCCCTTCCGGGTGGATTCCCGGGTGGAGGCCCGGGGCGGAGCCGCCCTCCTCGCATCCAGTCGCCCATTAAGACCAAGACTCCGTTCCCAGCCACACTCTCCCCACTACCACCAATATGAACCCCGCCAGCCCTCCAATGCCATCACCTGAGCCAAGGCCTTCCCTGAAAATTCCCAAGAGGAAAGGAGTGGAAAACATTTATTTAATCCGTGCCTACTCCACCTCCAGCCAAACCTACCCCAGCGTTCTAGCGGCCAGACTGTCCCGGGTCGCAAAATTCACGGGAGCTGGAGAAGTAGACAGAGGCCTGAGCGGACAGGCCCGGCCAGGGCAAGGAAGCCACGTTTGGCAAATTGCATTACAGGAGGTCCAGTGAAATCGAAATTTCAGATGAACAGTGAATTTTTAAATTATAAGTATGTACCAGTATATTATCTGGCGAGCTCTAAATGGGGAAGGTAAGTTGGAAAATAGGGCGTGTCTACTGGGACCCACCCCACACAGAAGCTAGCAGAGTAGACACAGGCCTGAGCGGACAGGCCCGGCCAGGGCAAGGAAGCCACGTTTGGCAAATTGCATTACAGGAGGTCCAGTGAAATCGAAATTTCAGATGAACAGTGAATTTTTAAATTATAAGTATGTACCAGTATATTATCTGGCGAGCTCTAAATGGGGAAGGTAAGTTGGAAAATAGGGCGTGTCTACTGGGACCCACCCCACACAGAAGCTAGCAGATTATTGTCAGATTTTATAATTTTCGAAGAAAGCCTGATTTTCACGTGAAGCGCGCGTATTTGTTAAAGTTGTCTCGAAACGCAGCACGTGGGTAAACCTCTCCTGGTTCCCACTCGGAAAATCGAGCCCACCCAACCCGAATCGCTCGGAGTCCATCCTTCTCAAACCCGGGATCCGGGAAGCCAAACCTCTCAGTACAGCCCTTGAGAGGGCGAGCGGCTAATGGGCGCTCAGCTAGGGGTTCGGCAGCTCTCCCAGCGCAGCGTGGGCGCCTGGTGGGTCTCTGCGCGCACCCCGCGGCGTAGCCCAAGCCGAGCCCGAGCTCTAGCCGAGCCGAGCCGGAGCCGGGACTAGCCGGAGCCTAGAAGGATCCCGAGCTCTCGGAGCTGAACCCGACGAAGTCTGCGCCCCCGAGTGGGTCTTCTGCAAACCCCAGGATTAAGCGAGGGGCTTCCGATAAAGATAATTACAAGAGGCTGCGCATTAACTTTTCATTATTAAAAGAAGACCCAAATCTCCCCCTCGCAAGCTGTTCCTGAGATTAGCAAAACCATAACTTTCCTTTAGGATAATTGTCTTTTGAGTCGCTCCGGGCTGGGGTCGGCTTTAGGGACCAGCGTCGTTTTGAGCTCTGCCAGGAATTTCTCCCCAAATTTATCTCTGGGTTTAGGGGAAAGTGTTGGGTGTACAAGACCCAGCCACGATGTTCTGGCTCTCGGCCCGGCAGAGCAGGAGTCCGTAAATCAGGATTTGGGGCCGCAGTTAAGGAAGACTGCTAAAGATGCACACAACTGCAGACATCCCGGGCAGGAAGGCGGGACAACCGACCTTGCGATGGCCGGTCCTGGGGCCTTCGCAGGGCCTGGTCTCAGAGGCAGACGTGTGTGCGCCCTGTCTGCAGCTTGGAGGGCCAGCGGCGCCCGCTGGCCTGGGCCAGGGTCTCGAAGTTTCTGTCCCCCAGTCCCTACCAGAGCAGGCCTCGAATAGATGGCCAGAGACTCCCGGGGTACCAAAAGGCTGGCCGAACGGAGCCCAATTTCGACCGCCACTGAGTACCAACAGCACACCAACCCCTTAGGAAGGATATTACAAAACCCATTTTGCAGATGAGAGAAACTGAGGTGTATTAACCCGCTCACACTGGACACGCAGAGAGAAATCGAGAAAGCAAAGCGAAGCAGAGGAAAGACCCGGGGTGGGAGTTATAAGATCTTGCAAGTCCTGGACGGAAGTCACTGCTGCCGGCTCCGGCCCCACCTACAGGAAGGGGCTCTCGGGAGGGACCAGGATGGAGGGAGAGCTGAGTCCTGGGCGCCTCCCTTTCCGCCGCATGGTGGCTGCGGGGGCACTGCGGGGGCGGGCAATCTCACTACCCTCTTCTCGTGTGAGGATCGTCCCCACCCCGCCACGCTAGTCTGCGCCCCTACTCCCACCCGCAGGCGTTGCGTGGGATCATGGGTCTGCTGGGGCCGCAGCCCCTGAGGATCGCGTCTACCACTCCGCTCAAAGTCGGCACAGTGAGGGATTGCGCGCCCAGTGTTTCAGGAGAACACTACCCTCTTCTCGTGTGAGGATCGTCCCCACCCCGCCACGCTAGTCTGCGCCCCTACTCCCACCCGCAGGCGTTGCGTGGGATCATGGGTCTGCTGGGGCCGCAGCCCCTGAGGATCGCGTCTACCACTCCGCTCAAAGTCGGCACAGTGAGGGATGCGCGCCCAGTGTTTCAGGAGATGTGGAGGGAGCGAGCCGGCCCTGAGCCCACCCACATTGCACTGTCCCCAGGCTCCCTGGCGGGTGCCTCGAGTCCAAATAATATTCGGTGATAGCATTGGGAAACGGTGGAAGGAAAGAGCCTCCCAGCCCCCTCCAACATAGAAATTTATTATTTTTATAAGAGAAATTTATATATACTATTTATCACAGTATGCACTATAAATTTTCATACTGCTACGCAGATTATTACTGGTGATACTTTGTGTTCATAAGTTACTTATGAATGAACAAATAAAGCTGTGAATGCTTATGCCAGGAGGTAAACCAAGAATGAGACAAGAGAAACAAGACATAGAGAATAAACTTATGGACAAGGGGAGAGGGGAGGAGAGGGTGAGATGTATGGAAAGGGTAACATGGAAACTTACATCACTATATGTAAGATAGACAGCCAGCAGGAATTTGCTGTATGGCTCAGGAAACTCAAACAGGGGCTCTGTACCAACCTAGAGGGGTGGGATGGGGCGGGAGATGGGAGGGAGGTTCAATAGGGAGGGGATATATGTTACCTACGGATGATTCATGTTGAGGTTTGACAGAAAACAAAATTCTGTAAAGCAAGTATCCATCAATAAAATTTTCCTTAAAAAATGAAGGAAAAAAATTGAATCCAATGCTCTGGATTTCAATATATCACATTAGATGTTCTGCATAAACAGATACTGACAACTAAGCATCTAAAATAATTTTTTTAGTTTGTGTTATTGTTTGAAGCTAAGAGTCATAAATAGATTTGATTTATACAGGAACAGTCACAGTTTAATCTAGAGAGAAGGTCCATAAAAAAGGGAGTTGTTTTTACTTGTAACTTGTTTAGTTTGAAACAAAGAGGAAAACATGAGATGAATCAGTTGTCAAGAAATACAAATATATCTAAAGAATCATGGTGAGACTTGACATACTTTTGGCATTTTCTTTATTATTTCTTTGCAGATCCATTTTATACATCATTTGATCTATAAATCAACCAAGATCTGATAACTTTTGTAACATAACTGCCATGAATCTATCTTGCTGTATGGAAGGATCCCTTTAAACAAAGAAAAGGCATAAAATAAAATGAATATGAAGAACACTATAGTGGATTTTGGTAGTGCATCTGTATTTCAGGAGCTTCCTAGATGGCTCACGGGTAAAGAATCGACCTTCCAATTCATATACACAGGAGATGTGGGTTTAGTCCCTGGGTTGAGGAGATCTCCTAAAGGAGGAAATGGCAACCCACACTAGTATTCTTGCCTGAAAAATCCCATAGATAGAGGAACCTGGAGGGCTGCAGAAAAGGGGCATTGCAGTGTTGGATATGGCTGAGCAACTGGGCACGCGTGCGTGCACATGTGCACACACACACACACAGTTTTTCAGTAATCTTAGCTTCATGTGTTTGGAGAAGGAAATGGGAACCCACTCCAGTGTTCTTGCCGGGAGAATCCTAGGGATGGGGGAGCCTGGTGGGCTGTCGTCTATGGGGTCGCAGAGTCGGACACGACTGAAGCGACTCAGCAACAGCAGCAGCAGCAACTTCATGTGTAATTTGGCCACATTTATTGGACCCACTTCATCTATCATATGGGATGACACTCCCCGTTTGGGTCATGAGAAGGTGATGTGCTGGAAATGAAAATCGAAATCAGTCAAAACATCAAATTTGAGGTCTGATAAATATGAAGATAACAAATGCAGTCATGAAAAGTTGTCCCCATCTTTACAAAGGAATGTCTTGCTTTAGAAAAACCCTTAGTTCAAAAATTGGTAATTTAAAAGGATTAACCTTCACAAAATAATCCATTTGGGACATGTCTAATTTTTTAACATCTAAATTGTAAACTAATGTGTTGACAATACCACTTAAATATGTGTATATTTATGTATATAATTACATATATATATATATATATATATCCCTGCACTTCTACATACACGATAAACGTCTGTGACGTATTTGTTTAAAATTACTTCATTTATGAGGAGCATGGCAATTAAAGAAAAGGATTAGCTTGGTCATTTTCTTAAAATATGCTTTAGGGAGAAAAAATCTGAAATCATGGAGCACTGATTTTTTTGCTTTGTTCTCACTTTGATCATAAGAAGCTATCTTACACAAACTTTTTATCAGCAAATAAGTATTTTTCGTACAACTTAAGAGGGAGTTTGGACTAGGGCATTTCCTTATTGATATCCTCAGAGTTACGTGTCCCTTGAGACCAATTACAAAGGTTCACAAGGTTGTTTATATTTTGCATGTTTAAAATTACTTCATTTATGAGGAGCATGGCAATTAAAGAAAAGGATTAGCTTGGTCATTTTCTTAAAATATGCTTTAGGGAGAAAATATCTGAAATCATGGAGCACTGATTTTTTTGCTTTGTTCTCACTTTGATCATAAGAAGCTATCTTACACAAACTTTTTATCAGCAAATAAGTATTTTTCGTACAACTTAAGAGGGAGTTTGGACTAGGGCATTTCCTTATTGATATCCTCAGAGTTACGTGTCCCTTGAGACCAATTACAAAGGTTCACAAGGTTGTTTATATTTTGCTTTCTCTTGATGCCTTTTTAATGAGGCCTCCAAGTAAACAGCAAGCATGATACTTTCTTGGAGACCTGTCTGCCGCCTACAATCATTTATTACTGATACATCTGGGAAATGATTTATAAATTAAATATTAGGAAAATGTGTTTTAGGAAAAAAAAGTAAGAGGTATAGTTTATAATTCTCATTTAGGGAGTCAGGCCAGCTATTTGCTAATGGAAGAGCAGTGAGAGCCACTCTTGGAAAAATGGTTGTGGTTTATGCATTAATATATAATAAATAGAGAAAGTGGATGAAGAGAATCTTCAGTGAGTATTTTTGGATATGTGGTTCATTTTAATAAATTGTGAAAAGAGAGGATCCCAGTGCTTCCTTCAGAAGACCACTTGGAAAGTGAGAAATAATAAATAATAAAATTGACATATTTGTATTATAATTCCTCTGTAGGACAAAAACTATGCTTATCAATAATAAGTGAATATAACTTCATCAAAGAATAGTATGATAGTTAAGTCTTCATGGAATTAAAGTAAAAAGTATACTAGAGCCTATTTTATTTTTAAACTTTTTAGTTGAAGTATAGTTGATTTACAATGTTGTACTAGTTTCTGGTATACAGAAAAGTAATTCAGGTAAATATGTGTGTATATATATATGTGTGTGTGTGTTTATGTGTATAGACATATATTAATATATATATACTTTTCAGATTCTGTTCCATTATAGTTTGTTACACAATATTGAATACAGTTCCCTGTTCTATACTGTAAGACTTTATTTTTTATCTAGTTTATATATAGTAGTCTGCATCTGTTAACCCCACACCCCAGACATCCCTCACTGCTCTTTACCCTTTGGCAACTGTAAGTTTGTCTTCTCGTCTGTAAGTCTGTTTCTGTTTTGTATATAAGTTCATTTATATCATTTTTGATTCCACACATAAGGAATATTTGTCTTTGTCTAAATGACTTGCTTCACTTAGTATGATGATCTCTAGGTTCATCCATGTTGCTGCAAGTGACGTTATTTCAATTTTTCGTGAGTGAGTAATATTCATTCACACACAAATCTTTATCCATTCCTCTCTTGATGAGAATTTAGGTTGCTTTCATGTCTTGGCTGTTGTCAGCAGTGCTGCTGTGAACACTGGGGTGCATATATCTTTTGGGGTTAGAGTTTTCTCTACATGTATGTCTAGAAGTGGAATTGCTGGATCCTATGATAGTTCAGTTTTTAACTTTGTAAGGAATTGTTTTCCATAGTGACTGCACCAATTTACATTCCCACCAACAGAGTAGAAGGCTTGTGTTTTCTCCACACCCTCTAAAAGAGGCTATTTTAGAACAATCTTCTCATTGCAGAGGTGGTGAAATTGAAGACATACCTACTGATGACTTATCCAAGGTCACATAACTTTTAAAATATTAAACTTTGGAGGTTACTTGTAGGGCTTTGCAATTTATTTTTGTACATATACAGTAGATTTTGTGTGGCAGAATTCTGCTCTTCAGATAATCAGTAAGATTAGGTCTGCATGTCAATACGAATATCTTTCACATCTTTATCATTAAAGGAAAATGAACCATAGTTGTGTTTATACACCCGGTACTTAAGAGGAACAAAATCACAGGTTTTAGATCATCTCTAACATGTCATGAATCCTAGGGAATTAAAGCATACTCATCTTAGAGGTTTTATTTAATAGAAACATTTGTATCTTTATAATGTTCTTTTCCAGAGAAGGCAATGGCACCCCGCTCCAGTACTCTTGCCTGGAAAATCCCATGGACGGAGGAGCCTGGTAGGCTACAGTCCATGGGGTCGCTAGGAGTCGGACATGACTGAGCGACTTCTCTTTCACTTTCCACTTTCATGCGTTCGAGAAGGAAATGGCAACCCACTCCGGTGTTCTTGCCTGGAGAATCCCAGGGACAGGGGAGCCTGGTGGGCTGCCGTCTATTGGGTCACAGAGAGTCAGACATGACTTTAATGACTTAGCAATGTTCTTTTCAATAATGAAAATGGCTACATATAATAATCAAATATCTATGAATCAATAATAATAGTACAGTTGTTTATTTCCAGATCCCATTTCAATGTGTTTTGTTTCATTTCTATTAAAAAATGGTTAGGCCCTATTTACCGTGTGTTTTAAAGATAAAGTCAAGCATGTATGATGATATCTAGTCTCTATTTGAAAGAGATATGCACATAGATTATCTATGTATATATTATACATTATACATTAAATAATCAAATATCTATGAATCAATAATAATAGTACAGTTGTTTATTTCCAGATCCCATTTCAATGTGTTTTGTTTCATTTCTATTAAAAAATGGTTAGGCCCTATTTACCGTGTGTTTTAAAGATAAAGTCAAGCATGTATGATGATATCTAGTCTCTATTTGAAAGAGATATGCACATAGATTATCTATGTATATATTATACATTATACATTTATACAGTTGACTCCTGAACAGCATGGGGTGGGGGGTACCAGTACCCTCCCAACTGCTGTTGAAAATCATAGAACTTTTAATCCCTTTAAAACTTAACTACTAATAGAATACTGTTGACTGGAAGCCTTACCAATAACATAAACAGTTGATCAGCACATATATGTATGTTACAGTATATATGTATCTATATCTGCTCTATTCTTTGTTTCCATACCTTTTTCTTAATCTTATCAGTATTTCTGGGCTGACATGGTTTGTCAGTAATATTTTTCTGAATATTGAAAATCTCCAGAAATGTTTGCAGTATGTTTACTGAAAAATGACATGTAATTCACACCCATGTTCAAAGTTCAACTGTATATTTAATAGAATTATATATATTTATGTTTACAGTATGTATTTTAAATTACTATTTTATATTTTTACTTATTTTTGAAATATTTTAATCTAATTTTAGATATATATATATATATATATATATGTATTCATACATTCCTGTAGAGACATTATCTCTTTTTGTTTTGACATATGAACTGATAGTTTCTGCAGAAAACAACTTACTAGTGTGGCTTTGTTGGTACGTAGCTGTCACCACACCATGAAGGGAATCCACTGGATCATTGATAAAGATTTAGGTATTTGGGGAGGTTAACTTTTCATAGTTTGGTCATTTTTAGCTCTATTTGCTGTCATTCCTCTAACCCATGTTGGCTTATTAGAACAATGATGTACATTTAAACATTTCTCCTTTATCTAATTTAAAACAAGTTATTTTTTAAAATGAGGCATAGGTACTTCCCTGGCAGTCCAGTTGTAAAGACTCCATGCTTGCAATGCAGGGAGCATGGATTTGTTCCCAGTTCTAGGAAATAAGATCCTGTGTGTCATGATACACAGTCATAAGAAAAGAAGAAATATAATTGACATGCGTCGCATGTATGTGCTGTTGTGTCCGAGTCTTTGCAGTCCCATGAACTGTAGCCCATCAGGTTCCTCTGTCCATGGAATTTCCCAGGCAAGAATACTGGAGTGGGTTGCCATTTCCTTCCCAGCCCAGGGATCTAATCTGCATCTCTTCTGTCTCCTGCATTGGCAGGAGGATTCTTTACCACTGTGTCACCTGAGAAGCCACATAATTGACATATAATGTTTTATTAGTTTCAGGCGTACAGCATAATGATCTGGTATTTGTATATACTGAGAAGTGATCACAATCAAGTTCTTTTGATGAGATGGCATCTTGGCAAGTATAAGAAGACAAAAAAAACCCTCAAATGAACTTTTTGAGGCAGACACTGAAAATCTGTGTTGACTGCTTCTCTCTAATTCATCCTTCTGACAGCATTTACAGTTAGAAGAGAACAAAGTATTCTCTAAGAGTCATAGTTTTCAGATAAAGATTGTTACAAAGGCATAATCATTCCAAAAGATTTCCATCTTCCAACAATCTCTTGAAATTAATGGATAAAGACAATGGCCTTTTATTCATCCCACATTACTACATCAGGCAGTGGAAATAGAAAATGATTTAAAAATTAATCCTTTCTCTTGACGGTTGTACAATGGTAATCCTCCATTTTATCCTCTCAAAAGATATTTGAAGATAACTTTTTTATTCTCCTATTTTAATATTCTGTCTCACCACCTCATATATTATATAGTCAGTTTCATTGCTGGTGGACAAAATAGAACTGCTGTTGAAAGTCAGGGCTGTTACTAGGGTTTTGAAGAGTGTATTAACACTGAAAATCAAGACCAGGTATATTTTTAGTGTTATTACATTAGAATATGAATCCTTAACTGAGATATCAGAAATGAAAGACTAGATTAGCTTTAATGTGAATAAGCTTAGGGATAAATCAGCTCCCTCTACGTTGTATTGTGGCTTCCCTGGTGGCTCAGTGCTAAAAAATCTGACTACCACTGCAGGAGATGTGGTTCTGATCCCTGAGTTTGGAAGTTCCCCTGGAGGAGGAAATGGCAACCCACTCCAGTATTCTCTCCGGGAAAATCCCAGGTACAGAGGAGCCTGGCAGGCTGTAGTCCATAGGGATGCAAAAGAGTCTGACAGGATTGAGCACCTGAGCACCACAGCAACGGTCCAGTCCAGTCGGCCTGACTATGGTAACTTGGGCAAGCGAAGATAAGATAGATGTTATTTTTGCTCATGTGTGACATTAGCGAAGTGTGAGAACTATTCCTTAAGCCCTTTGTTAGATTTGCAGTGCTTTGGAATCTCACTTGTTCAGAGTGAGCACCAGCCCATCCGTATTTCAACCAGATTTACATTTAAAATGACGGTGTTAGTGCAATGAATCTCGTCCTTGTTTATTACTCAGTCGTCTTGAAAACTGGCATATGTGCATGACACATACTTGTTTCCTCAGAAGTACTGAGCTATTTATTCAACAGAACCTGTAAAAGTGTTAAAAATCTGATAAATAGAATTCTAATTAAATACTTTTATTGAGGAGAAGGTAAACCATTAACATGAAAAATTTGCAAATTGCGGCCTTAAGTGATTGCCCTGTTTGGTTTTATGGAATGGCTTTTCAAAAGGAAGTTTTATTTTTCAAACTGAAAGTTCATTCACTGGACTGTTATTTTCTTTCCTTTATTCTTTATTCTCCTTCCCTGTCTCCCCCCTTTCCATCTGTCTCCTTCCTCTTTATTATCAAAAAATTAGTCCCTGGGAAAAGATACTGAATTCCTTGTTCTCTATATGTCATGTAAATTTCATTGTTTTATGCCTCTTTGCCTTTGATTGAATGGTTGTTGCATTTTGAAGCGTATTTTCCCCTTTTAAATTTAGATATGCTTCATTTAATGTAAGAAGCTTAAATTTTAAGTGTATAGATTAATATAGGTACCTGTAACCCACACTTCTATCAAGACAGAGGATATTTTCATTACCTTGGAAGAGTTCTCTCTTACCTCTCTTACCTCTTCACAGTCAATGTCTCCCTAACTTGAAACAATTGGTCTTCTGACTTCTGTCACTATAGACTAGGTTTGCCTGTTCTTGAACTTCATATACAGAGAATCAAACTCTGTAACCTCTGAAAAAGGCAAGTACTTCGGCTTATGTTCATAAACTATAAATTTTAAGACACTGTTCTTAGTGAACTGAGATGGGTAATGTTTCTTTGGCCTTTAACTTGAACTTTGACATCAGAATACTTCATCTGTTCAAGTACGATGACATCTTGAAGTTTTTCCTGTATTCAAGTTTAGAGAGAGCATGCTGCTGCTGCTGCTGCTGCTGCTAAGTTGCTGCAGTCGTGTCCGACTTTGTGCGACCCCATAGACAGCAGCCCACTGGGCTCCCCCATCCCTGGGATTCTCTAGGCAAGAACACTGGAGTGGGTTGCCATTTCCTTCTCCAGTGCATGAAAGTGAAAAGTGAAAGTGAAGTCGCTCAGTCGTGTCTGACTCTTAGCGACCCCATGGACTACAGCCTACCAATCTCCTCCGTCCATGGGATTCTCCAGGCAAGAGTACTAAAGTGGGATGCCATAGCATGAGCGTTTACCAAATACTCAGTGCAGTTAATGGGAGACCCTTCATAGACAGTCAGTGCATTTATAACATGTGTTCATTTCCATACCTGAAAACACAGGTCTCTTTTCATTATGTGGACACATTGTTTCAACTTTAGATCTTTCTGTTCTTAGTCTTCTCTTTTGCATATTAATTTATGCATTTACCCTTATTTTAAATTTTTTACTATTTGCTTATTATATTTTTACTATTATACATTTTATTCATTTTATTGTAGGTAGGTTACTCATTTTTTTCTCTGTGTGTATGTGTATATATACATGTGTGTGTATACTTATGTGTGTGTATATATATATATTTTTTTTTCTTCTTCTTCTTCTTTCTTTAAATGCCAAGAAATGAGACTCCAGTACTCCACTGTCTGGGTCATAGGCCTTTTGTGTTTTAATGAGAACACTGGACTCTCTCATAGTATATAGCAATAGTTGATACAGTTTAACTGAGTTATTAAATAATTGATGATGCTTTTGATAATATGTTTTGTTACATTTATGCATCATATGTTTATACTCCTGTAACTTAAGACAAGGCAAAATTGCATAGCAGTTAAGATAGAAAGCTTTAAATTAAAATTCCTGTATTCGAGTCATAGATATACGGCTTGCTATTGTGTGACTTGAAGCAATTTACTTAAACTCACTGAATCTTACTTTATTCATTTGTAAAAGCAATGGTCCTGGAACTGCTTCATAAAGTTGTTGGAGAAGGCAATGGCAACCAACTCCAGTACTCTTGCCTGGAAAATCCCATGGGGGACGGAGCTTGGTAGGCTACAGTCCATGGGGTCGCTAAGAGTTGAACATGACTGAGCGACTTCACTTTCACTTCTCACTTTCATGCATTGGAGAAGGAAATAGCACCCCACTCCAGTGTTCTTGCCTGGAGAATCCCAGGGACGGGGGAGCCTGGTGGGCTACCGTCTGTGGGGTCGCACAGAGTGGGTCACGACTGAAGCAACGCAGCAGCAGCAGCAGCATAAAGTTGTTATGATGATTGAGCTAGACTATACCTTCAGAGTAGATAATAAGCATTTCACATATGTTAACTATTGTTTCCACTGTTCCAAGTAGGCAGGTCATTTTTATTTAAAAATGTATATAAGTTCCATATGATCTTATAACCTTCACGTAGTAAAAGTGCAGTATGTGAATTAACCTGTCAGCTATTTTCTGTAGCCAAAATTGGCAAAAGCTAAATATTTGTGTTCAGTCTGGCTCTTGTATCTCTTTTTTAGGTGAATCAAAGTGAATGATAACAACCATAGAGAAATTGCTTCTTGACTACAAATAATGAGACACTCCAGTTTAAATTACTTCAACAATGGTCTTGATTGAATCATTCTCTACTGCATACTTTGAGAATCCAGAGAGTAGTTCTAAGAATAACAAAAGAAAAATCAAACCTCCCTTTTTGAATCACCAAGCCTTTTGATATTGTGAGACTGTTTTAGGTGTGGGGAAAAAAGATAAACATCAAATTTATTGAACATAAAAGTGTGTCATCCTAAATTATTTACCTTTGAAAATTAATTTTAATGTTTCTCATTCTATAAAGATTTCTGTGTAATGCCTTGACTATATCAGTTCAGTTCAGTTCAGTTCAGTCGCTCAGTCGTGTCCGACTCTGCGACCCAGTGAATCGCGGCATGCCAGGCCTTCCTTGACTATATAATGTATGTTAAATGTTTTTGAGTACCTACTATTGGCAACTACAGTTGTGGATTTTTTTCATCAAACATGTCACATTTTAGGTGCTAACGACTCGGTGCTTAGCCTAGAGAACTGTAACTGTAGGTCATAGATATAACCACCAAGACTGACCCGTCGTTTCTACTGTCTCTGAATTTAGAGGAGGAGTGACACCTGTGTCCCCTACCACGGGGGTCATATACTTACTATCTACTATCGTATCTACATACTGACCTTCTATCATCTACATTCTGAAAGGACTGGACACCCCAAAGTCTAAAAAGATTGTAACATTCTACCGACCACCGAAGGTTTCCAGGTACGGAAACTCCATGGTCTTTACGAAGAATAAATACATCCGTAAGGTAGGGTGGTAAGTAGGGCTTCCCTGGTAGCTCAGCTGGTAAAGAATCTGCCTGCAATGCAGGAGACCCTGATTCAATTCTGGGGTCAGAAAGCTCCTCTAGAGAAGGGTTAGGCAACCCACTCCAGTATTCTTGGGCTTCTTTGGTGGCTCACATGATAAAGAATCCACCTGTAATGCTGGAGACCTGGGTTCACTCCCTGGGTTGGGTAGATCCCCTGGAGGAGGGCATGGCAACCCACTCCAGTATTCTTGCCTGGAGAACCCCCATGGACAGAGGAGCCTGGCGGACTAGAGTCCATGGAGTTGCAAAGAGTCAGACTGAGTGACTAAGCACAGCACAGCATATGAGGATGTAACATCTTTGGGGAGCATATTTTAGGGGTTAATTTGTTTCATTCTGTATTATTTAGCATAAGGGCTTGCACTTATCACCCACATAAATATTTCTAGATAAATGAAACAACCTTATAAGATTTTCAAAGTGAAATACAGTGAAATACAAAGACTACTTTAAAAGAATATGACAGCAAAAAATGCATATATGTGTAAAAATATATAAAATAATTCTCACTGAAATATTAATGGGAAGTTATATTTAGCTGGAAATTCAAGTAGTTAAAATACCTCTTTGTAATTATTTCATTTTTATACTGATTAAACTTTATTGATATAGTCAGAAATAAAATCATATGCACATAGTAAATTCTAAAAGAAAACCTGAGCAAACTATTAACTATAGAAGAAATCAGTGACTTTTTCAACTACTTCTCAAGAAATTATCCTACCTGTTCCTTCACGGAACATATTTTTTAAATTTAATTTCTGTAAGCATATGGAGTGGTCTGGTATTCCAGTCTCTTTCAGAGTTTTCCACAGTTCAATGCGATCCACACAGTCAAAGGCTTTGGCATAATCAATAAAGGAGAAATAGGTTGTTTTCTGGAACTCTCTTGCTTTTTCCATGATCGGGTGGATTTTGGCAATTTGAAAGAGATGAGAATACTAGACCACGTGGCCTGCCTCTTGAGAAACTTATATGCAGGTCAGGAAGCAGCAGTTAGAACCGGACATGGAACAACAAACTGGTTCCAAATAGGAAAAGGAGTACGTCAAGGCTGTGTATTGTCACCCTGCTTATTTAACTTCTATGCAGAGTACATCATAAGAAATGCTGGACAGGAAGAAGCAAAAGCTGGAATCAAGATTGCTGGGAGAAATGTCAATAACCTCAGATATGCAGATGACACCGCCCTTATAGCAGAAAGTGAAGAAGAACTAAAGAGCCTCTTGATGAAAGTGAAAGAGGAGAGTGAAAACGTTGGCTTATAGCTCAACATTCAGAAAATGAAGATCATGGCATCTGGTCCCATCACTTCATGGGAAATAGATGGGGAAACAGTGGAAACAGTGGCAGACTTTATTTTTGGGGGCTCCAAAAACACTGCAGATGGTGATTGCAGCCATGAAGTTAAAGACGCTTACTCCTTGAAAGGCAAGTTATGACCAACCTAGATAGCATATTGAAAAGCAGAGACATTACTTTGCCAACAAAGGTCCATCTAGTCAAGGCTATGGTTTTTCCAGTGGTCATGTATGGATGTGAGAGTTGGACTGTGAAGAAAGCTGAGTGCTGAAGAATTGATACTTTTGAACTGTGGTGTTGGAGAAAACTCTTGAGAGTTCCTTGAACTGCAAGGAGATACAGCCAGTCCATTCTAAGGGAGATCTTTCCTGGGTGTTCATTGGAAGGACTGATGCTAAAGCTGAAACTCCAATACTTTGACCACCTCATGCACAGAGTTGACTCATTGGAAAAGACTCTGATGCTGGGAGGGATTGGGGGCAGGAGGAGAAGGGGATAACAGAGGATGAGATGGCTTTAAGGTATCACTGACTCGATGGACATGAGTTTGAGTAAACTCTGGGAGTTGGTGAATGGCAGAGAGGCCTGGTGTGCTGTGATTCATGGGGTTGCAAAGAGTCAGACACTACTGTGCCACTGAACTGAACTAAAGCATATAGGGGGAAAGAAATTTTTAAATTATTTTACCAAATTATTACATGAACACAAACACCTGACAAAAATAACTCAAATAAACTCAGGGAGTTGGTGATGGACAGGGAGGCCTGGTGTGCTGTGATTCATGGGGTTGTATAGAGTTGAACACGACTGAGCGACTGAATTGAACTGAACTGGATTAAAACAAAAGTTCTTTCAATTGATAAGAGTTGCTAAGACATTTCAGAAATGTGAATGTCTGTTAACTTACTTGTGTATAATTTTTCTGAGATTCTACCTGATACTCTAAACAGTTGGCAAAGTCTGTGATTTTTACTGTGAATGAAACAAAACTCTTGCTATTTTAACTAGTTTATATTCTAGTGGAGGGAGATGTTATACATGAATTAAAAATAGACATTGCTTGAATATTCCATTAATCACAAAATCACAAATTTGCTACTGAAAAGAGACAGAATAACTATATTTAACAGAATATATTCTCATTCTCAAAGTTAATTTTTATTTTAATACTTAACTCAAGGTATTCTTGTTTTACAGCAGTGGTGCTAAGACCCAGAGATGTTAAAATATTTGACCAGAATATGAGGCAAGGCCAGGGGTTTTAGTCACTTAATATCATCTAATATGAGGTCCTTGTTTTAAAAATAATTCTGAAACAGTATATCATATAAGTGTGAGTAAAATTCATAAAGCAAGAATTTAAAACAGAAGATGTTATAAATGACATGAATAAGAGCAAGGATAAAGGAAAATGTCTCTTGATGAAAGTGAAAGAGGAGAGTGAAAAAGTTGGCTTAAGCTCAACTTTCAGAAAACTAAGATCATGGCATCTGGTCCCATCACTTCACGGGGAATAGATGGGGAAACAGTGAGAGACTTTATTTTGTGGGGCTCCAAAATCACTGCAAATGGTGACTGCAGTCATGAAAAAAAAAACACACTCCCTGGAAGGAAAGTTATGACCATCCTAGACAGCATATTAAAAAGCAGAGACATTACCTTGCCAACAAAGTTCTATCTAGCCAAGGGTATGGTTTTTCTAGTAGTCATGTATGGATATGAGAGTTGGACCATAAAGAAAGCTGCACACCGAAGAATTGATACTTTTGAACTGTAGTGCTGTCTCTTATACACATCTAGCATATTAAAAAGCAGAGACATTACCTTGCCAACAAAGTTCTATCTAGCCAAGGGTATGGTTTTTCTAGTAGTCATGTATGGATATGAGAGTTGGACCATAAAGAAAGCTGCACACCGAAGAATTGATACTTTTGAACTGTAGTGTTGGAGAAGACTCTTGAGAGTCCCTTGGACTGCAAGGAGAGCCAACCAGTCCATCCTAAAGGAGATCTGTCCTGAGTGTTCATTGGAAGGACTGATGTTGAAGCCAAAACTCCAATACTTTGGCCACCTGATGTAAAGAACTGACACATTTGAAAAGACCCTGATGCTGGGAAAGATTGAGGGCAGGAGCAGAAGGGGATGACAGAGGATGAAGTGGTTGGATGGCATCACTGACTCAATGGACATGGGTTTGAGTAAACTTCGGGAGTTGGTGATGGACAGGGAGGCCTTGCATACCATAGTCCATGGAGTCGCAAAGAGTCAGACATGACTGAGTGACTGAACTGAACTAAAGGGAAATATCAATAAAATTAAATATGAATATCAGAAAGAAGAGGAAGAACTGAAGTATGACAATAATGAAATACAGAAGTAATACATTGAAAAACGAATTCCATTCAAACATAATATTTCAATTCACAATTTTTTCCTTCTCTTTTTAATTGGTACAGAAATTTTGGGGGGTTGTGGAACTTTCCACATCATTACTGTGTTTGTTTATGTGTTTTGCACATTCACATTTTAAGAAAACTTTAGAAAGCACTCCCTGATTAACACTGGTCCACACCATGGAAAAATGGGGAGAATGAAATACTGGCAGCAATTATAACGGACAGTCTAAAAGTGACAGGAAGGTGATATATTTGATGAATCCAATTAGGCAGACAAAAGGTAAACAACAATTAAAAAGAAAAGCAGAGAAAGATTTTTGTGGTGAATAGGAAAATTACAGCTACTTTTGTAATTAACAATCATGTCTTTGGTTGTTAAATGACTCAAAAATGGGCCCAGCATTTACCGGGGGAAAAAAAATTGT
Source organism: Madoqua kirkii (assembly GCA_006408675.1). Lineage (NCBI taxonomy): Eukaryota > Metazoa > Chordata > Mammalia > Artiodactyla > Bovidae > Madoqua > Madoqua kirkii. Next base: position 42,163 of record SJYC01111806.1, read on the forward strand.
TTTTATTTTTCATTATTCTTTACAATCAAGTGCAAATTTTTGTCGATATAAGAAGCTGTACATTATATGCCTTCATGTTTTTTTTGTCCTTTTGAGTGCATTGTCCATTTTTAAATGATTGATAAAAATTGTTAAATAAGGCAAATACTGTACATGCTGTAGTGTAATGAGGCTTATCAGGCAGGGGAATATTGCTCATCATGATATTAAAATTAAATGTAGCATTTTTTAAATCCTTGACATAAATAAAGAAGTTATTTCTCTGGACCACTGCTTTTTCCATAAACTCAATGTTCTGTATAAGTCATTGTCATAGGATATATTTTATTTTGAGGCAACTCAGTCATTTCCCCCCATAAATAAGTACCAAATCAAGTATCATTTATCTAAAAATTATGTCTTGTAAGGTCTATGGTATGTTAAAGACACTAGTTAGAGGGGGCTAACTGCAGTTCTGGTCATTTATATCTGTCTTTTTAAATGACTTACTTTCCTTTAGGTATACAGGTGATGTCTTCAGTTTAAAGATTATTTGGGATACATATTTATTTTTAGGAACAATTCAGATGTTATTGTTTGAAACTACAGCTTCTGGCTAGGGTTATGGGAAATATTTGTTTTTTAAATAACTGTTTTATTTTGGCCGCGCTGGGTCTTTGTTCCTGCACGGGCATTTCTCTAGCTGGGGCAAGCAGGGGCTACTCTCTAGCTGCAGGGCACCGGCTTCTCACGGCGGCGGCTTCTCCCTGCAGAGCACAGGCTCTTAGGGCGTGTTGGCTTCAGTAGCTGTGACACATTGGCCCAGAAGCTGCAGTTCCTGGGCGCCAGAGCACAGGTTCAGTTGCTACGGCACATGGGTTTAGTTGTGGCACGTGGGCTTATCTGTTCCGCAGCACCTGGGATCTTCTGGATCAGGTATCAAACCCATGTCTCCTGCACTGGCAGGCAGATTCTTTACTAGTGAGTCACCAGAGAAGCCCTAAAATATTTCTTTGGGAACATATGGGAAAGGGAAAATGGATGAGAAACTTTCAGAATAAAGAGCCAATAAATAATGCTAGTAGAGGGATAACAGTTGTTCGTCTTAGTAATCATATAAAATATTTTGAGTATTATTTTGTATATCATGATTTGACATTATGTCTCACATTTCGTTTGAAAACAAGTTTTGCAGGCAAATAAACACTAATATAAAACACGTAAGACTATTCGGCAGTACTTTCTAATTGGAAATTTCCCTTTTTTCTCTTGAGCCCATCATATCCATAAGGTAAGAGATGGAGATACTTTAATTACAGGGGGAAGATTGAATTATAAATCTTGGTAGCATATCTAAAGAAATTCTTTTATTATATGATGAAGGCAAAATTTAAACTTAACTCTGCTGGTTCTCAGCCTAGTATTTTTTTAACTGAACTCTTGCTGAGGACATGTGAAACTAGAGTGTTTTATCATGCTATAAACCGAGGGCCCCCATAAACTAAAAATAATATTTCAAAGAGATTGCTTTAAAATCACCATCACTATTGTTAAACAATTATTGAATATATCCAATGTATGGAGAATTTGCTGAATTTCAACTAAGAAAAAGTGCAGTTGCAGGTAATTTTGTTTACTTATTTTTACAAAACAATTAAAATTATATATATTTTTTTCATTTATTCCAATTATAAAACCATTACAGATTAGTTGAAATTATTAGCAATTAAAAAGCATGACAAGAAATCTAAAAATCAATAATCTTATTGCTATGAGTTATCACGCCTGGTGGCTCAGACAGTAAAAGCATCTGCGTATGATACAGGAGACCTTGGTTCGATCTCTGGATTGGGAAGACTCTCTGGAAAAGGAAATGGCAGCCCACTCCAGTACTCTTGCCTGAAAAATCCCATGGAAGGATGGAGGAGCCTGGTAGGCTATAGTTCATGGAGTTGAAAAGAGTCAGACACAACTGAGTGACTTCACTCTCACTATCATTTAATATGTTATAGCTCTATTCATTTCTTCCATGTATCCACATATATACATATTTTTAATATTAGATAATGCATCTTTTAATACAGGTAAAATAGGACAATTTAAAAAATTTAATGTGGTCAATTTGATCTTTCATTTATTTCTTTCTCCTTTTCTTTGGAAACTATTTACAAGCTAAAAAAAATATTTTCAATGTGTATAGACAAGGATTAATATTTTCAACTTATCAAGACATTTTGTAAGCCAATGAGAAAAATAAGAGCACAGAAATAGAAAAAAAAATGTTTAAAGATCATAGGCAATTCACAAATGAAGAAACACAGATAGCCAATAAGGACATTAACACATGATTAATATATTTAGTAACTATAGGAATACACATTGAAATAATAAGCAATAAAACAAGAGCCAAGGTAAAGGTAAAGAGATCAAGGACAAGAGCATAGGAGAGAAAAGGAGGAAAGCTAGGTGTGCCTGGTGTTAAGGACAGTGTGAGAAACATTTGATATACTGTTGGTAGAAGACAGTGAGCAGTGGCCTGGGAGTGATAAGTAGAAGATAAGTTGAGAAGAAAAAAGAGACCAGAGTGATATAATCAGGAACCTCATGCAGGATAGCAGCAGTGCAACAATGGAAAGGAAAAACAAAAAAACCCATAATAATTAACAGGCATTTTATTGGATGATTATCCCTCCTCTGCATACACTATTTTATTTAAGCTTCATAAGAACCCTCTGGGACCTTCCTGGTATGTTGGACAAGTAAAGAATCTGCTTGCAATGTGAGAGACCTCGGTTTGACCCCTGGGTTAGGAAGACCCCCCTGGAGAAGAGAATGGTTACTCACGCCAGTATCCTTGCCTGGGAAATCCTGTGGACAGAATAGCCTGGAGGCTACAGTCTATGGGGTCACAAGGAGTTGGACACAACTGAGCAACTACCACTTTCACAAGGACCTTCTGAGGAAGCTTCATTTTACTGGTAGGAAACCAAACTCAGAAAATCAATTTGCCCCATGTAGTACTGCTGTAACATGACAAAGCTAGGAATGTCTTTGTTCTTAAATCTTTGTTTACTAGCTATTGCATCTTATTGGGTAGGATGTTGGATGTAACAACATGAAAACATAAGCTCTAAGGACAAGTGTAAGTAGTATTCTTGTCAAATTTTTTTTTCTTAAAAATTCTTAATTCTTGTTTCTATGGCTATGAACACAAGTTTGGAAGCCCCAAACCTGAAAGAATAGCAACTTGAGCAGTTAATACAGTCTTCAAAGAGAATATGGATGGTACAAGTGTAAAATCCCTATTCTGAATTCAGGTCTTAATTTAGGAAGAGACATGAAGGTGAAACCACTTCCGAGAGTTGATGAGAAAGATCTGAGACAAAAGATAACCAAAGAAGAGTGCAGACGGAAAGAATAGAGTCTGAAGACCATATCTAATAGAAAGTCCACACTTAAAAAACACTAATTTAAAAAGGGACAGCTGGGACTTCCCTGGTGGCCCAGCAGTTAAGACTGTGCTTCCACTGCAGGGGGCACACATTGCCATGTGGTGCAGGCAAAAGGTAAAATAAATAAAAATTAAAAGAGACAACTATGGCTAAATGGGGGGCTTCTCAAGTGGCACAGTGGTTAAAATCTGCCTGCCAGTACAGGAGACACAAGAAAAGTGGGTTCAACCCCTGGTTCGGGTAGATCCCTGAAATAGGAAATGGCAATCTGCTCCAGGATTCTTGCCTGGAAAATTCCATGAACAGAGGAGCCTGGTCAACTATAGTCCACAGGGTTGCAAAGAGTCAGACATGACTAGTGACTGAGCACACTTACCTCTCAGTTAAATGATATAGGAAAACTTTCATGCCTTCTTGGTTATTTCCTCCATCATCACCCAAATCTTGCCCAATTTCATTTCTTTTAAATTCCAACCAGCTTAACGATCTTGCTCTTCTTTGCCCTAGTTTTCTTTATTTTATAACATTTTTATGCTATTAGAATATTCTACTGAATTCCCTCACAATTAAGGCTTATGGAATGAATGCTTATGGAACATTGTCAAACAGAGGGAGGTAGAGGGTCTTTGTTCCCCGGGGGAGGGCAATTGCCAATGTCTGGAGAGGGTTATGGTTATCACGGTTCAGGGGAGGGAGTTGTCTGCTACTAGTATTTGATGGATGGCGGCCAGTTCAGTTCAGTCGCTCAGTCATGTCCAACTCTTTGCAACCCCATGAATTGCAGCATGCCAGGCCTCCCTGTCCATCACCAACTCCCAGAGTTCACTCAAACTCACGTCCATCGAGAGGGTGATGCCATCCAGCCATCTCATCCTCTGTCATCCCCTTTTCCTCCTGCCCCCAATCCCTCCCAGCATCAGAGTCTTTTCCAGTGAATCAACTCTTCTCATGAGGTGCCCAAAGTACTGGAGTTTCAGCTTTAGCATCATTCCTTCTGAAGAACACCCAGGACTGATCTCCTTTAGAATGGACTGGTTGGATCTTCTTGCAGTCCAGAAATGCTGCTAAACATCTTACACTGCACAAGATCACTTCCTACAAAATAAAGAATTGTACTTCCCAGAATATCAATAGTGCCAAGGTTGAGAAACCCTGGCTTAGATAAAGACATGTCAAATAACTCCCAGTTGGGGTACTGTTTTCCTAAGAACAGAAGGAGATAATAGGTTAATAGGTGAGGAAAGGTCCATGTAGAGAATTAGTTTCTAGTTTCAATAGTACAAGAGCTGGCTAGTGAGACCCATTTAAAAAACACATGTGAACTATGGGAATGATTGTGAGAGTGATGCATTGCCTAACCTCCTCTCATGAAGCCAACTTGTCATGGATTTTATTTTACTCCTTTTTTGTTTTTACACATTTTTTTTTTAAACCTAAGCAGGATTGACTTTGAAATAAAACCCAACATGTTTTCCAGTTGATTTTGATTTAAAGGAAACCTTTGGTAGAGTGCCTCAGGGTATACTGGCTATGGCTATTTATCTTTATCCTAGAAGTTTATATATTTTAAGAAAATGATGAATGGAAGCTTTAAAAAAACTCATTATGGTAATTGATTATTATAGAAAAACCTTGGGAACTTTACAAAAGAGAACTGTATTCTCTTGGTATCTTAGTTTTAAGCCAGACGTGTAATTAGAAGAATCCATAAACATTTGTCACAGTAAGAGAAGCCTGGTCACTAAGTTTAGAAAGAAATTCTGGAGTCACTCTATTGTCCTGTACTGAGATGACACACAGTAGTGGCTGCCACGTATGACAGGAGATTAATATGCCCTGTGAAATGAAAGACCACCCACGTGGAACCAGTGTGAAAGTAGTGATAGCAAAGCTTGGTTCATTTCTTTAGAAAGGATGATGTCTGATTCCTTCCTTACGAAGCCTCGGCATTTATGAAGTGAGAAAAAATGTAGTTAATATGTCATTTAAACAATTATTTTTTAAAATTTTTATCTCATTTTACTTTCTCTAAAATCTTACAAGATGTAAAAACATGAACTAGGAACATTATGAAAATATACCCATATCCACACACATTCCTTCTCACATACACAATCACTGACACACCACAAAATGGAAATCCATACAACTGTATGGAGAGTTCAATATTTCAGCATTAGAAAAGAAAAATTATAATAATGTGGTAATCTTATGTGATAGTACTTCTTATTGTTATTCAGTCATATAGTCATGTCTGAGGTCATGACTACTCTTAAAAGGAAGCAATTCCAACCATACACAATCTTGCCTCAGCCACTAAAGGAAAATTCTTTACAAATGACTTCAGGGATTCCCAGTTTTAAGATTCAAAACCTCTGGACTTGCCACCACCACTTACTGCTATAACCCATCAAGCAGCAAGCATATGGGATCCTGCAAATCTCATTTCCTACTGTCTGTGTAGAAGTCTTTTCAATGTGCATTTTCTCCCAGATCTAAGAAGCACTTCAAGCTAGAACTTAGAACATTAGGCCTCTTAGCAAACTCTGGACATTTTGTTAGGTTTGTGTAGAGAAATCTGGCACTCAATCTTCTAAGTTCAAAAATTAGCACATATAAGAGACTCATAGTATTATCTTCCAGGACCTATGGGAAAAACCATGGATTGGAGAACTGCCTTCAAAAGATGCCAAGAGAACTCAGGAAAACAACCACTTGAATGCTAAGCACCTAACATGGGGGTTGATGACATCAGGATTCTCATACAATTCAGGTTCTCAGTCCACTAGTTTCAACGAAAGTCATTACAACCAAAATCCTTAAATCTATTATCTTTGGCTACTTCTCTAGATGCAATAAAATGTGGAAAATTCTGAGAGAGATGGGAATACCAGACCACCTGACCTGCCTCTTGAGAAATCTGTATGCAGGTCAGGAAGCAACAGTGAGAACTGGACATGGAACAACAGACTGGTTCCAATTAGAAAAAGGAGTACATCAAGGCTGTATATTGTCACCCCGCTTATTTAACTTACATGCAGAGTATATCATGAGAAATGCTAGACTGGAAGAAACACAAGCTGGAATCAAGATTGCCGGGAGAAATATCAATAACCTCAGATATGCAGATGACACCACCCTTATGGCAGAAAGTGAAGAGGAACTAAAAAGCCTGTTGATGAAAGTAAAAGAGGAGAGTGAAAAAGTTGGCTTAAAGCTCAACATTCAGAAAACTAAGATCATGGCATCCAGCCCCATCACTTCATGGGAAATAGATGGGGAAACAGTGTCAGACTTTATTTTTGGGGGGGCTCCAAAGTCACTGCAGATGATGACTGCAGCCATGAAATTAAAAGACACTTACTCTTTGGAAGAAAAGTTATGACCAACCTAGATAGCATATTCAAAAGCAGAGACATTACTTTGTAGACTAAGGTCCGTCTTGTCAAGGCTATACTTTTTCCAGTAGTCATGTATGGATGTAAGAGTTGGACTGTGAAGAAGGCTGGGCACCAAAGAATTGGTGCTTTTGAACTGTGGTGCTGGAGAAGACTCTTGAGAGTGCCTTGGACTGCAAGGAGATCCAACCAGTCCATTCTGAAGGAGATCAGCCTTGGGATTTCTTTGGAAGAAATGATGCTAAAGCTGAAACTCCAATACTTTGGCCATCTCATGTGAAGAGTTGAGTCATTGGAAAAGACTCTGATGCTGGGAGGGATTAGGGGCAGGAGGAGAAGGGCACGACGGAGGATGAGATGGCTAGACGGCATCACTGACTCGATAGGCGTGAGTCTGAATGTACTCCAGGAATTGGTGATGCAAAGGGAGGCCTGGCGTGCTGCAATTCATGGGGTCACAAAGAGCTGGACACGACTGAGCAACTGAACTGAACTAGATGCAAAACTCCCTGTACTGATCAAACGTCTGCCACAGCTGCTTAATTTCCTCTTCTCGCCTCTAACCTCCTTCCAGTGACTATTTCCATATACTTCTCTGAAATAATCAGTCCATTAGAAGCAAATGCCTCCATCATCTAAGCCTATTCCTTCCATCCATTCACAACTTTTTTTGTAAGTCAAAAACTGGCCCTTAGTCAAAGATAGCACTTCTCATGAAGGCTTCTTGAGCACAGACTGACCACTGCCTCAAACCCTACATTTTATCAGTTTCTTAGGGTGGTAGAGACAATGTCTGACTTTGATAATATCCACCTAGCTTGATGTTACTCATGAATTCCCTCAAACCTTCACAGGTTTGTGTTTATTGATCAGTGTACATAATTTACATGTTCTGTTGTTGAATTTTGCTTCTTATACATTTTGAAAAGCAGTGTCTATGAAGCTTTTAAGAGCGGTCAGAAATTTGAATCAGGTTACAGCTTTCAATCACTTGTACAACTAATACATATGAAGTATGTAGCACATGTGAGATCCATTGTAGGTACTGAGCATACAGTGGAAATAGTACTGAAAAGACGCCCTGGCCTCATGGAGCTTATTTCCTCATGAACTTATTGGGACATGTCTGGCATCCACACAACCTCCCTTGTGCCTCATTCACAGAGACTTGGAACCATGTAGGTCAGTAACGAGTTTTACTTATGTTGTGCTTGGGGCTGAGGAAAGATCAAGGGAAAGTTCTGTGATTTGGACCCTTTCATAAGCACTGTGAAACAGCTCTGCCACAGATGATTGCGGTGCTTTAATCTCTTGGTCTCATCAGAATTCTGCCAATATTTTTGGATTTGAGAATTGCCAAGAATATATGAAATGCTGAAATCACTGTCCTTGCCTAATTTTTGTACTATTTTATTGTGGCATTTTGCAGGAAAATCTCTTCTTTGAGGTTCATGTCATGAATCTACATCTCAACTTGGATGAAAAATCCTAAGAGGCAAGAGAGAATATTGCTTGAGAGTATCAAACATCTGTTTGACCTTTAGCAAGAAATTAACTTCTCTAAGCCTTGGTTTCCTCATCTTTAGAGGGATAAAACCAGTTCCTTCCTCCAGGGCTGTAGTTAAATGAGTTAACCGGTCTCCAATTAAATGAGTCAACCTCTCTCCAAGTGCTAAAAATTCTTCCCATCTTATAAAAGTTCTCAATAAAGACCAAAAATTTTTGATTTCTGCTCCCGTGTATCTCCATCTTCACAAAGGCAGAACAATACACTCAGTTGCTCAGGCCAGAAGCCTAAGCGTCATCCTTGACTTCTTTACCAGAAAATTCTCATTCCTCTCCTTTAGCAAGACTTATGGCCTACCTTCAAACTGGGTTCCATATCTGAGCACTCTTCCCACTGCTACCATCCAACCATCACTGATATGCCTTTAAGAAATGACATACCCTTAAAATCAATGACACCACACAACATTCAGAGAAATATATTTAAAATATAAATTAAATTGCATCAGTCCTTTCAAAACCATACAACTGGTGTCCAGTTACAGTCAGCATAAAACCCCTTGCCAGAGCCATCATTCTTGCAGAATTGCACCCCTGCATTTCCTTAAAAAATTTTTATTGGATTGATTTATAATGTTATATTTAATTTCTACTGTACAGCAAAGTGACTCATTTATACATATATAAGGTGGGTGGGGGGAGGTCTGGGAGTTTGAGATTAATAGATGCAAACATATGTAGGACAGAAAAACAAGGTCCTACTGTATAGCACAGAGAACTATATTCAATATCTTGTGACAATTCATAATGAAAAAGAATATGAAAAGACTCCTTTTACTTCTCTAATCAAGGGTCTATTGGGGTACTCTCTGTCTGTTCTGTACCTCTTCACTTTGAACTGGGTATGCTGTAGTTTCATTATGTCACATTTTTCTTTTCATTTCTCTTCATGGGAACTTAAAGCTTCACAAATGTGAGGAATCACATTTTTAATTGGAGAAAAAATTTCTTTTATCTCTGTAAAGAAATAATTTTTTTATTATTATTATATTGTCTCCTTCAGGAAGTGCATTTATGCCTAGACTGGGCTTATTTTGCATTCAAGTCTCAACTTCTCCTTGACATTTTTTTTGCTTATCTCTATGTACTGCTTTCTGACTGATTTACTCAAGCATTTTTTAGTTTACTACATCTTTTCACATGTGTTCAATTTATGTTTCATGTACACACTTAATTTTTTCATTTCTACAACTGCTTTGGCCCTTTCCAGAAATTTTAGTTGGTTATCTAAAGTATATGTCTATTCCTTACTGATAGTGTCTTATAGTTTTGAATGTATAAGACTATATTTTAAACTCATTTTTGGTAATATTTTTAAAATAGTTATATTTAGTTCTTGGGAGTGGGACTCTGCTGTGGGATATGCTTGTTGTTTGAGCCTCAGATGTTCGGTAATTTCAGATTGTGAGTAATTACTACATCTTTTCACATGTGTTCAATTTATGTTTCATGTACACACTTAATTTTTTCATTTCTACAACTGCTTTGGCCCTTTCCAGAAATTTTAGTTGGTTATCTAAAGTATATGTCTATTCCTTACTGATAGTGTCTTATAGTTTTGAATGTATAAGACTATATTTTAAACTCATTTTTGGTAATATTTTTAAAATAGTTATATTTAGTTCTTGGGAGTGGGACTCTGCTGTGGGATATGCTTGTTGTTTGAGCCTCAGATGTTCGGTAATTTCAGATTGTGAGTACATATGCAAAGGAGTGTCTGTGGTATAAAGACACGTGGTCCAAAAGTATTGCTTCTGCTGTGAATTATAGGGTTTAGTAGGGCCTTAATGGACTTTGTATGTAAACTTTTAAGATTAGGAATTTGAAGACAGGCAGATGATATAAAATTAGGCCAGTGCTATGAGAGGTACAGTTCCAATGCTATTTTCTCGGGGCAATATTTTGTCCCACTATAGGTACAGGTTGCAACTGAGAGAATTCCTATTATCTCTCTGGGCTGATGATATTTTTTTTCCAACTTAACATTGTATTAAGCAGAATTTTAAACCTGAGGGGTTAGTGTGAGGGGCCTTTGTCAAAATATTGACTTTTTCAGGTCCAAAATCTTACTGCTTGTCCTTTTTCAGACATAAAATTCTACCTCTGGGTCCCCATGTCCAGGTTGCCCTCCAAAGACAGCCAGTGTTGGCTCTAGTTTGCTGTTTCCTCGCATTTTAGGCTCTTGGAGATTTTCCTTTCTTTCTTTTGAACTTCTCAGCCATAATTTGCTTTTTAAGTTTTAGTAGGCTATCCAGTATTTAGTAATGGAAGTTGTTGCATGGCACATGCAGTATTTCAAAAGTTTGAGTTCATTTGTTCATAGGAGCTGACTGTGGCTAAGACCATGAACTGCTTATTGCCAAATTCAGACTGAAATTGAAGAAAGTGGGGAAAACCACTAGACCATTCAGACATGACCTAAATCAAACCCTTATGAATATACAGTGATCTTATTGCCAAAATCAGACTTAAATTGAAGAAAGTAGGGAAATCCACTATACCATTCAGTATGGCCTAAGTCAAATCCTTTATGATTATATAGTAGAAGTGGGAAAGATTTAAAGGACTAGAGCTGATAGACAGAGTGCCTGATGAACAACAGATGAAGAATGCAAAAGTAGGAAATCAAGAAACGCCTGGGGTAACAGGCAAATTTGGCCCTGTACAGGAGAAAGGGATCATTGTACAGGAGAAAGGGGTCCAGACCATCCCCATGGAAAAAAAAATGCAAAAAAGCAAAATGGCTCTCTGGGGAAGCCTTACAAATAGCTGAGTAAAGAAGAGAAGCAAAAAGTAAAGGAGAAAAGGAAAGATATAAGCATCTGAATGCAGACTTCCAAAGAATAGCAAGGAGATATAAGAAAGCCTTCCTCAGCTGTCAATGCAAAGAAATAGAGGAAAAAAACAGAATGGGAAAAACTAGAGATCTCTTCAAGAAAATTAGAGATACCAAGGGAACACTTCAGCAAAGATGGGCTCAATAAAGGACAGAAATGGTCTGGACCTAACAGAAGCAGAAGATATTAAGAAGAGATGACAAGAATACACAGAAGAACTGTACAAAAAAGATCTTCATGACCAAGATAATCATGATGGTGTGATCATTCACCTAGAGCCAGACATCTTGGAATGTGAAGTCAAGTGGGCCTTAGAAAGCATCACTACGAACAAAGCTAGTGGAGGTGATGGAATTCCAGGTGAGCTAATCCTGAAAGATGATGCTGTGAAAGTGCTGCACTCAGTATGCAAGCACATTTGGAAAACTCAGCAGTGGCCACAGGACTGGAAAAGGTCAGTTTTCATTGCAATCCCAAAGAAAGGCAATGCCAAAGAATGCTCAGACTACCACACAATTGCACTCATCTCACATGCTAGTAAAGTAATGCTCAAAATACTCCAAGCCAGGCTTCAGCAGTATGTGAATTGTGAACTTCCTGATCTTCAAGCTGGTTTTCAAAAAGGCAGAGGAACCAGAGATAAAATTGCCAACATCCACCGGATCGTCAAAAAAGCACGAGAGTTCCAGAAAAACATGTTTCTGCGCTATTGACTATGCCAAAGCCTTTGACTGTGTGGATCACAATCACCTGTGGAAATTTCTTCAAGAGATGGGAATACCAGACCACCTGACCTGCCTCTTGAGAAACCTGTATGCAGGTTCAGAAGTAAGAGTTAGTACTGGAGGTGTAACTGCAGACTGATTCCAAAGAGGAAAAGGAGTACGTCAAGGCTGTATATTGTCACCTTGCTTATTTAATTTATATGCAGAGTACATCACATCATTTGAAAAGACCCTGATGTCGGGAAAAATTGAGGGCAGTCAGAGAAGGGGATGACAGAGGACAAGATGTTTAGATGGCATCACCGAATCAATGGACATGGGTTTGGGTGAACTCTGGGAGTTGGTGATGGACAGGGAGGCCTGGCATGCTGTGGTTCATGGGGTCGCAAAGAGTTAGACATCACTGAGTGACTAAACTGAACTGATTTTTCCATTTTCCATGTATATTCCACTCACTATAAAGTATCATTTCACTCATTTTATATAACCTATCTGATCTCAGAAGGCAGCTGAGTTTGTGTTTACTATTATGTAACTCTGTCTTTAGTATTCTCCATGTCAAAAAGAATTCCTTATTTGGTTTTTCCTTTTCTTCTTTTCTTATTAAAATTTAAGTAAAAGATGATCTATACCCTATTCAAATGCAGCTAATGTTTCCTGCTTTACTTCTTATGTTTTAATAACTTTCAGTTCAGTTCAGTTGCTCAGTCATGTCCAACTCTTTGCGACCCCATGAATTACAGCACTCCAGGCCTCCCAGTCCCTCACCAACTCTCGGAGTTCACTCAGACTCATATCCATTAAGTCGGTGATGCCATCCAGCCATCTCATCCTCTTTTGTCCCCTTCTCCTCCTGCCCCCAACCCCTCCCAGCATCAGAGTCTTTTCCAATGAGTCAACTCTTCACATAAGGTGGCCAAAGTTTCAGTTTCAAAGTTTCAGCTTCAGCATCAGTCCTTCCAATGAACACCCAGGACTGGTCTCCTTTAGGATGCACTAATTGGATCTCCTTGCAGTCCAAGAGACTCTCAAGAGTTTTCTCCAACACTACAGTTCAAAAGCATCAATTTTTCAATGCTCAGCTTTCTTCACAGTCCATCTCTCACATCCATACATGATCACTGAAAACTATGAATCAAAAATTACATATGAAAAACTATACTCAAATATATATTAAGCACTTACTACAACGAGATATATTTGCAGTCTATCTGTTCACATAAGAATATAACCTGTTCACATGAACCTTTTCATTTGCTTCTGACAACCACATGTGAGGTGAGTTGCCCATGAATTTTTCCATTGTAGAGCGTGAGAAAACTGATGCTTATGGGCCTCGGGTAACTTGGGATCTCTGCTAGGATTTTTAAAAGGCAGAGTAATTAATACTCAAAGCCTAGATATCTAACTCTAGTTTTGATAGTCCTCTCACTTTTTTCCCAGTGATGTCTCCTGTAGAAGCCATTAAGATTTATACTCTGTGGGCAAGACAAAGAAATACCATACTCCCTTTATTAAATGGAATTTAGTTGTGAGACATTGGCTAGACTAAGATTTAAATAACAATATATGTCAAATAACAGGATATTATGACTATCAAACTGGCCATACAACAACTGAGCACTTGCTAATGCAGTTAAGTGAAATCAGGAGATCATCAGAAAATGTCTCACAGTAGAGGTGTGAAGGCCAGTCATTGAAGGATAAAGTTTTAAGTACACAAGGAGGATGGAGGACGGTGTGATAAGAAGCAGGATGGGAGAGGCAAATGTGCAAAAGTGGGACTAGTTCAGAAAAAATGAGCCTGTGCAACTGAAAAGGTGCTAGCAAATAATACCTACGACATGCCATCAGTTGGTTGCATGTTTGCCCACACAATTCCTGTGATCTAAATGCTACTGTGGATGGACATCATCACAGGACAGCTTATCTTGTACAATCAATTCATCGAAGGCAACAAATTTGAAATAACAGAAATAAAGGTAGGACTATGATGGGATGGAAAAAAAGACTGTTTAGTTAAAGGCTATATTTCCATACTGCTTATTATCTGAAAGACTGTTGCTTTCTTTATGCACTGAGAGAACCAGTGACTTAGTAAGCACATTTGATACTTAATAGGAAGAAAAGTGGAAGACCACTTTTCTTTCACAATCCCAAATGGGCAGACCAGATTATCATGCCAGACATCTCTCACAGCTCTTGCGCACAATTAGCAGGTGATCACTTCCACTTAGGGGGAGCACCAAAGTCAAAAGGAATACACTTCTGCAAATATATTTGGAGTCATAATTAAACCTCTATAGCCACAATAGGCTGTGCCTATTTCACATCACATAAACGTGATGAATACAAAGAAATGGCAAATGTCAACATAAGAGTCAAAACTCACACTTACAGCTTTTTGCTATTCTCCGATGACATCTGAAAAGGAGCAGTTTGATGGAGAATTTTTCCATTAGCATCGCTGATCAGCATGTGCTATCAATTCTCTATTGACTTCAATTATTAGCACTTGCTCTGAATTTTCCATTAACTTTAATGATTGGCATTGGCTAAGAAATTTTAGTGCTTTCTATGACCAATATTTGCTACAAACCCTCCCTCCTCCTAATTCATTGGTCACTCTTTGCATGATTGTGCTTTAGGTTCTATTTGCTATTATTTTCCCTTTACTTTTAATGGTTAGCTAAAGATCTAAATTCTTGCCAAAGAACAGTATTCAGCACTTACTATGAAGTCTTTTTCTTTTTTTGTTACAAGTTTTTAAACCTGCCAAAGGAGTTAGAATACATAAAACAAAGGAATTCTAAATGAAAGACACATGTGTAATGGAAGACATTTAAAAACTCAAGAGTTCAGAGTCTTATAGCATTTTTGATAACCAAAATTTCAGCTCTTGACTAATCTGAAATGCTTTATTTCTTAGACATCAGCTATCAAGCAATGATTATGATCAATGAATTGGGAGAAAGACACTTAAGTTATTTTACTTCTTGTTCATTCCCTGGGGATGGAAACCAAACTGGGGTGGTAGTGAAAGATGAACGATCTTTTCTGAGACTGCTTAGGCTTTTGCACTTCTACCAATAATAAACTAAATACCACAAATGATGATTTCCTCAATAGGTTGCTTTCCTAGATTTTTTGTTTAAGCAAAAGAAAATGCCATAATAGATGAAAAAAAAAATCTATTCTGGTAGTGGTAAGAGATCATTCTAAACATATGTCCTGTTCTAAAAGAACCCCAAGGAAAAGTATCAAGATTGTAATTACTATTTGAAACTCCTAACTCCATCAACCCCTGCACCAGACAATATTCTCTGCCACCACAGATCCCTTCTCTATTTCTGTTCTGTCCTTAGTATGGACACCCAGCTATGGAAAGGCCAGATCTTTGAGGTGGGCCGTGGTTTCTTCTCCTCTCTATGCTACGACTTTTGTTTGTTTGTTTGTTTCTTTGCTTTGATGGTGGCGTGTTATGTAAGAGTTGCAGAGGGTATCAACTAACTAATTTTGGGAGGAGGTACAATAAGGAGATGTTTGTTTTGCTTTTTGGTCCCTGGGAGATTTTGATAGAACTTAACTCTGATAACCAATAGTCAATTCATTTATTTTTTATGTCTGTAGGTAAAGTAATTTCTTTTTTTTTTTTCTCCTGTTCATCTAACTCTGACTCCTGGAGAAGAGTAGAAGTGTGAGGGCTGAGGGGTTTGGAGAAATTTCACTAAAAGTATATTGAATCTAGGTTTAGATATTATAAGTCACTGAGATCTGAACTAGGGTAGGAAGGGGCTCAGGATTGGGGTTATTTCCGATTTTGTGATTATATTGAGAATAAACCTTATTATTTGCAAAATGTAGAAAATATTTTCATTCTATCATTTAGATTTGCATTTGTAAAGATATTTGTATGTTTTAAAAGTTAAGCTTTCTTATCCTTAACAATCTCTCCCTCTGCCTTACACACCCCAATCTGGACTTCATCAACTTTTCTTTTCTTGATTGGGAATTTCAGTCTTAGAGTCTATGC
The DNA here is from genome assembly GCA_006408675.1 of Madoqua kirkii. Lineage (NCBI taxonomy): Eukaryota > Metazoa > Chordata > Mammalia > Artiodactyla > Bovidae > Madoqua > Madoqua kirkii. The sequence goes on from SJYC01111806.1 coordinate 58,153, forward strand.
TGAGCTGAGAGTCCCCTTGCAAATAACATTTTCCTAAGTTTTAAATAAATGTAATAGATTTTTAGAAAATCATGAGTCAGTAATATCATGTGGTTTTATCACTTAATAATGTAATCCATTATAAAAACATTCTAAGTAAAACTTTCTAAACTTTGAACTTGATCTCTGTCCTACTCTACTTTTTAATAGTATGCTTACCAATCAGTCATCTTCCTCATAAACCAGTTCTGAGACAATCCAGAAAGATACTCACAGTCATGATATAATAGCACCTTTGTCATGGAACTTAGGATCTCACCTTTTTAATGCACATTTCATAAGCATTTGGGGGGCACTAAGTTGTTAGTTTTATTTTTTCTGTTTTAAAAGAACCAGAAGGTGAAGAAGATTACCTTTGGCAGTTCTGCTCCATGCCATCACTTTGTTGTCATTCTTGGAATGTCTCAGAAGGTTTTATTAGGTAAAGGCCTCTATAAATTCCAGGTGCTAACCATATGTTCATCATTGTGCCCACAAACAGAAAACAGTTTTATTTTCAAATCTGACTTCCTTGTGTAAGTACATCAAATCCTGCAGACTTGTTAGTACATCACTGTGAAAATCTTTACATAGTGTGAACTTTCTTTGTGTGCTGTTTCAAGCCAAAGAAACAGGACAACCTACTCGTATTCTCCCATTGTTCTACTTTATCCAAGAGGAGTGTGGAAATATAGTGGAATATTGTGGAAATATAGGAAGGAATCTATTTATCCTTCTTAATTTACCCAATTCACCTGAGGGAAGTAGAGCTGAGGAGGAAATCGAATTTCTCTCTTGTTTAAGAATTGTTATGATTCTCTTTGGGGAACTATCAATAACTAGTTCACTTCCAGAAGCTGCCACTCTATAGTTTCATTATGATTGTTACTTGGTCGATCTACCATCTGAGATGCCATGTCTGGTAACAGTAGAGAGACAGTCAGATGACCCTGGATGCCCTGATCTAATCTTAACTGTAGTTTTCATTCACCTCCTTCTTTGGGTCTTTTGGAAAAAGAATGAAACAGAAGAGATCAAAAATAAACCAACAAATTTTAGAGGGATCCCCCAAAATAAAACAAATACCGAAACATCTAAGTGAAACAGGAGGCACCAAATTTCCTTTTAGTTGTACTCAGTGATAGTTTATACTTTCTCAGCACTTCTGTTCAATTTTGTGCCCAAATTAATCAAAAGAATAGTTCAATAATTTTTAAGTGAGTGCCAAGTTGCTTGCAGAAGAGAAGCACAAAGTTATTTTGTTTTCAGAATCAATTTAAATTGGATTATTTATGTAACTGGTTAAAATTGTAGATATTGTTGTGAACACTGGTACAACAGAGAGAAACTAACACGTAGTTTTGCTGTTGTTTAATCACTAAGTCCTCTCTGACTCTTTGTGACTCTATGGATCTGTAGGTCCATTTGGCTGCAAAGAGGAACAGGGATCAAACCTAAGTCTCCTGCATTGAGAGGTAGATTCTTTACTGCTGAGCACCAGGGAAGCCCTAGTAAGTATAATATTCCTTTACTTGGAATAGTCCTTTTTTTAAAATTTAAACTATGAAAATTTACTTGTTTGGATTAAAGCTTTTAGGTCTCATTACAAGGCAAGAAAGCCTATGTGTATAGCAAGTGTATCTTAGACATCAAATATTTTATATTATGGTAGTAGCAAATCATACACTTGTATTGGAGGCACACATTTATTTAAGCTGGGAATCAGCTGCCTTTAAAATATAACTATGAACGAATTTTGACAGCTGTGTAATTATTTATGTAACTGGTTAAAATTGTAGATATTGTTGTGAACACTGGTACAACAGAGAGAAACTAACACGTAGTTTTGCTGTTGTTTAATCACTAAGTCCTCTCTGACTCTTTGTGACTCTATGGATCTGTAGGTCCATTTGGCTGCAAAGAGGAACAGGGATCAAACCTAAGTCTCCTGCATTGGGAGGTAGATTCTTTACTGCTGAGCACCAGGGAAGCCCTAGTAAGTATAATATTCCTTTACTTGGAATAGTCCTTTTTTTAAAATTTAAACTATGAAAATTTACTTGTTTGGATTAAAGCTTTTAGGTCTCATTACAAGGCAAGAAAGCCTATGTGTATAGCAAGTGTATCTTAGACATCAAATATTTTATATTACGGTAGTAGCAAATCATACACTTGTATTGGAGGCACACATTTATTTAAGCTGGGAATCAGCTGCCTTTAAAATATAACTATGAACTGAATTTTGACAGCTGTGTTTATTAACAGCATAATCTTGATACATATATTAGTTTATAATAGTCCTTTACCTATGCACAAACACTGGTTATATGAACTAGTGGAGAAAATTTGTGAATAATGAGACAAATCTTTGGAAGTGAGGAATAATTCTGAAATGATGCATATTGTATAGTACTACTTATGAAATAAATACTTAATAAAAATATAAAGCCTACCTTCACCTTTTTTACCCCCTGTAAAGGACAAGAGTCCTTCTTGTTTCACTATCTGGGTTCAGGAAGAATGCATGTCACCTCTTAAATTAACACAATAATGAAACTCCTATTCCCACAAAAACCTGGTTCCTGTCTCTTAAGCTGTTCTTTTTACTCAATTCTTGTCCTTAACATTTAATAGACTATTGCCAAATGAGATAGTATTCATGTCAATTAAATAATTAAATCAACTAAATACTTAATAAGAACTAGTTATATGGGTGTTTCCTTTAGCAAGCATGTGTTAAAATTTTACAAGTAGAAATTTATAGTGCTGCTATATAAGCTTTATTTTAAATTTTCTAGTGATGAAGCCAATAACTTTATTCCAAACAAAATGATTAATTCAGTAATCTGCCTTTAGAAATATTTTAAAAGGCTATTCCCTTTACCTTTATAGATTAAACCTCAAGTTAGATATTTGTAAAGTTAACCACTCCTAGTGAACTACATGTTTTAATAGACTCAGATTTCCTTGTGAGATTAGGAAATTAAACTCAAAGCAGGTAATAATAAATTCAAAACTCCAAGGCCTCTTTTCTAATGCAGGCAATGTTCATATTTTTTTCCTCTCCTTTCTCTAGTATTTCTGGGTAATAGCCTGGAGGTTGGCATTTACTGAATGTCAGGTGTGTGCAATTTTTGCTTATTTTGTTTTAGTCATGGAAGCCTACTGAGGGCATGTGCTGAGTATCATGCCTGTTTCATATACCTACATGCACCCAGCACAGTGGATAACTTCACTTGACAAATTCAGGAATGAAGCAATGTAAACACTTTTTTCATTAATTCCTTGATTAACAGTAATCTTTATAGGGGAAAAAAAAATATTTGCTTGGCCATTTATTGTTTTTCCTAGAAAACAATTCTCCTTTGCAAAAGAATGCTGTTTTATTAACTATTACTGGTTTCCTAACTATTCTCTCTTCTCTGTTTTAAGTGTCAGTTTTTTAAAAAATATAGCTTTCTGTCTCTGCTACAACTTTTGTTCAGTCTTAAATGTGTGCTAATTAAGGCAGATTTCCTTCAACTCACTTTCACAACTACAGTCTTGTTAATGACATGCACTCTTGGTAACTCAGTGCTGAACAGAGTCCTCTGTAATTGGGAAGGAAATTATTTCCACTGGTATCCCTTGGACCCAGAGCTAGAAATGACATTTCGTTATACGTGGTGACATGGCCTCTCCTCTAAAGGAGAAATAAAAAAAGTCTTTCCTACAAATAGGCAACAGGCCCCTGACCTGTTGGATCAGGTTACATCGGGTTATGTTGTGTTACATGATGTGACATGCCCTGAAGTGACCTGAGGCTATGTCATTTTGTGTTACCCTGGTAGAACAGTGCTGCTCTCTATTGAACAGCCATGGGGAGGCTCATCAGCAGCGGCCAAGCAGCATTTTCCTGCCACCCTGGCAAAGAAGCAGAGACTTAGCATGCTCTGAACTGTTCCTCCTAGGAGTCATTTAAGGAAATCAGAGAGCACAAGAATCACCAGAGTCACACAAGCTTCCATTGCCTTAAAAAGTGAATTAAAATGCTCAGGTACAGAAGAGAGGCACGTGTTTATGTGCAAAGGTTCATACACGGCTAAGGAACTACTTAAACTCTCAAAAATGTTCCATTATAAATGATTCCAGGAGTCTTAAAATAATCACATAATTTTCAGATCGGTTTGCCTACTTTTTACATAAGGTTTGTTCCTAATTACTCTTCTGGTGATTTAAAGTTGTCCTTTAAAACTAGATATTATGTAAATTAGAAGTCTCAATTAAAAGGTGTCATAGAAGTACCTCTTTAGTTTTATCCTTGAGTTTATCTTTTTCATCAAGACAGTGGATCTCAGTACGAAACTATCTTAAATTACTACATTATGTGATAGTATATAGAAGGAAACCATTGTGTGTGGTCACTTTTTCTAAGGATTTTTACTGGTATTTTCCTACTGATATATCTTACATATAAATTCAATTTTAATGATCTGCATAAAGAATGGAACAATATTACATAGGTACATCTGTCTAGTGATTTTAGAGTAATACTGGTGCATGGAACAGAATATAACCTTTTGGTTATATTCTGCAGTAAAAGGAATAGGTTAGAGAGGTTTTTATGCAAATTAGAAATGCTCTGTGTTGGAAGCCTAATTGTACTTTTTATTGTTAGACAAGTCAATACTGCTTTAATACACATTTTATAAGCTTCTTGCTGAAATTGTATATGAAAGGGATTGGTTTCCATAGATGAAAGGCATAATCTTAACAATGAGGGCACATAAGCAGAGTGGTTGAAGTACTGATAAAGGATTTGTTAGCTCCAACATAGAATAAGTCTTATTAGCCTCATTAGTCACCACTGTTTGACCCACTACTATTAACTGTGTGAGTCACACACATTGCAAACTAAGGCAGAGCAGCACTGTGTCTGGCCATTTAGAATAAACATAATCTAACATGAAGAGCATTTCAACTGCAGAAATTGAAGGACTGTATCTTGTCCTTTGGTTTCCTCTTCACTTCAAGAGAATTATTTGAATATTGGGAAGCTTAACTTTGAAAAACATTTGATATTTATATCATCAAGATTCAAAAATGTAATGTTCAGCTTCTTTTTGTAATCAACACAACTTATGTTTAAGAGGCAATGCAAATACAAGGGGTTATTGGTTATACAATTATGAAAAGAACAAACAGAAGTTCCAGGGAATTCAAATCAGGTACTTTTATCTTTCATGTCATTTTCATTTACAATTGATTGTGTCTTTCCATTCAATAATGGGATAGGTTAAGAATGGTGGTTGTTATACAGAATAAAGTGCTGCTAGAAAGAAAATTCTAGAAATCATAAAAGAAGAGGAACAAAAAAACCAGTGCCAATGCCCTTGGTTTGTGTAACAGGTAGGGTTCTAGCAGTGTTAGGATGAATGATGTAGCTACACTAAGTCCTATTTTCGGGACCTGCCTTTTTTAAACCCCATGATTTTTTTTTTGCAACCTATATTTAAATTTGTCTGCCTAAATTAATAATTTCTGTTGTTCTCAATTAAGAATCTTGACTGAATCATATATACCTTAGTTTGCATTGAGAACAAATACTTATTAA
>SJYC01111808.1:0-37316 GCA_006408675.1 Madoqua kirkii
TCTTAAAGCATTCAAGTTTTATTCTTTTTGTAACTAGTTTTAGTTGGAAGTATATACTGATTTAAAATTGTATTGTTCTGCCTTATTTTATTTGATGTGCTACATCACAACCAATATTTCTTATCTTTGGACACTAATCAATTAATATAGTCCACAAACAAAAATGCCTGATGTTTATTTAAATATAAATATTGCTTAAGAGAATAAAAAGACAAACCAGAGTCTAGGAGAAAATATTTTCAAAATATATATCTGATAAAATGATTGCTATTCAAAATATACAAAGAACTCTTAAAACTCAACAATGATCAAACAAACAACCCAACTGAAAAATAGACTTGAGTCCTTTGCTGTCCACCTGAAACTGTCACAACACTGTTATTAGCTATGAAGTGAAGTGAAGTGAAGTCACTCAGTCATGTCCGACCCTCAGCGACCCCATGGATTGCAGCCTTCCAGGATCCTCCATCCATGGGATTTTCCAGGCAAGAGTGCTGGAATGGATTGCCATTTCCTTCTCCAAGGGATCTTCCTGACCCAAGAATCAAACCCGGGTCTCCCGCACTGCAGGCAGACACTTTACCATCAGAGCCACTCCTGTATTAAATAAAAAGTTTAAAAAAGTAGGCCTGAGATCTGGTGAAAGTGTTAGTCCCTCAGTCATGTCCAACTCTTTGTGACCCTACGAACTGTAGCTCGCTAGGCTCCTCTGTCCATGGAATTCTCCAGGCAAGAATACTCGAGGGGGTTTCCATTCCCTTCTCCAGGGAATTTTTCTGACCCAAGGGTGGAACCCATGTCTCTTATGTCTCCTGCATTGACAGCCAGGCTCTTCACCACCAGTGCCACCTGGGAAGCCCCAGGTGATCAGGACACCTCACTAAGTAAGATACACAGGTGGCATATAAACATATGAAAAGACGCTCCAGGATGCTCCACACCATATGCGAAGAAGAAATACAAATTAAAGAAAACAATGAGGGGGCAGGGGATTAAGAGATGTAAACTACTATGTATGCCATAAATAAGCTACAAGAATATACTGCACAATACAGCGAGGATAGCCAGTGGTTTATAACAACTTTAAATAGAGTATAACCTTCAAAAATCATGAATCGTTATGCTGTACACTTGAAACATATATCATAAATCATTATGATACGATATGATTAACTAATTTAAAAAAATGATATATCACTACACACCTATTAGAATGGCCAAACTCCAGACAACACCAAATGCTGGTGAAAAGGTAGAGCAACAGGAGCTCTCATTCATTGCTTTTGAGAGTGCAAATGGCAAAGTCACTTTGGAAGACAGTTTGGGGGTTTCTTATAAAACTAAACATACTCTTAAAATACATATATACAATCCAGGAATGTGCTCTTTAGTAATTATCCAAGTGAGTGGAAAGTTTATGTCCACACAGAAACCCGCACACAGATGTATATAGCAGCTTTATTCACAATTGCCAAAAAACTTGGAAGTAACTGAGATGTCCTTCAATAGGTTAATTGATAAATAAACTGTAGTACATCTACACAGTGGAATATTATCCAGTGCTTAAAAAAAAAGAATGAGCTATAAAGCCATGAAAAGACATGGAAGAAACTTAAATGGATATTACTAAGTCAAAGAAGCCAATCTGAAAAGTCTATATACTGTATGATTTCAACTACATGACATTCTGGTAAAGGCAAAACTATGAAGACATTAAAAAGATCTGTGGTTGACAGGGGTCAAGATGAAGGGAGAGATGAATCAGCAGAGCACAGAGGCTACTTAGGGCAGTAAAACTATGTCACCACAACAGTAAGTGCAGGTCATTACTCACTTGTCAAAATCCCAAGGATGTACAACACTGAGAGCAAACCCTAGTGGAAACCTCAGGGTTTGTGTGATAATGACGTGTCAGTGTAGGTTTCTGAACTGTGACAAACGTACCATGGTACCCGATGCAGATGGTGGGGGTGCTTAGTTCCTCACTCGTATTTGACTCTTAGTGCCACAGGCTCCTCTGTCCACGGGATTCTTCAGGCAAGAATACCGGAATGAGTTGCCATTTCCTCCTCCAGGGGACCTTCCCGACCCAGGGATTGAGCCCACATCTCCTGTGTCTCCTGTTCTACCCACTGAGTCATCTGGGAAGTAGGGTGAAAGTATATGGGGACAGAGGGATGTGGGAATTCTCTACCTTTTGTTCAAGTTTGCTGTAAACCTAAAACTGCTCTAAAAAATAAAGCTTATTAAAAAATATTTGCTGATAGCTGTTCATATTTTATAACTTCAAAATATTTTAAAATGTATTACCATACTTTCAATACAACAGATTTGATAAATTTTCTATGTATAAAAGATGAAAATAACTTCCTTTTAAAAACTGAGATACGCATATATCCAAATAACCAGCAAATGAAGCAGTAAATCTTAAAAGTCTCAAGTCACAGAAAGTTTTAGAGTGAAAAAAAAAATTAACAAGTGAGGAGAAACCACAGATTGGGAGGAGAGATTTTCACTGACAATAGTTTAGTACATCTGTTCAAAAATTCCACAAATCAGAAGGAAAAGGACAGATTAACAGAGGACAGGGGGTAAATATAAATAGATCACTTGTAGAAGAGAAATCATGAGTGGATAGTTAATATGAAAAGATGCTCAATTTCACAGGCAATTAAGAAACAAATTTAAAGTCATAAGAAGCCATTTCACAGTCATCAGAATGACAAAGATTTTAAAGTTTGATAATACCTACCACAGGAGAGAAAACATACAGTCTCATATATAGCTAGTGGGAGTGTACATAGGTACAACCCCTTCATAGAGCAATCTGTCAACATCTGGTGAAATTAAAGATGCTTATGCCCTTCTGTCTGATAGTTCCACTCCCTGGCTCTCACATATGTGCAGACACGAGCACACAAGCTGCACGTTAACGCTGACTATGATGACAGCGGCACTGAGAAGAACAGAAAACTGATGTCTGTCCACAGGAGAGACAAATACAATACAGTGGATTTTAAGACACCATGAAAACTGTAAAAATAAATAAAAGAACCAATTAGGTTGAATCTCACCAATTATAACAGAGGAAATAAATACATGACCAACAAAACACTGTCAGACAGCCTGTTATTTGGCAGGCAGCTCTCTGAGCATAAACGTAGGCATAAAATACAAAAGGAAATTACCCCAACTTATAAAGCCAATTTACTTTCAAGGAAATAAATATCAAGATCTCAAATATTTATCTCCAGCTTGTTACCTCTCTCAAAGCTTTAGACTGCCTATTGAACATCTCTGTCTGAATGAACTATGAAAGGGAGAGCGTTAGTCGCTCCGTCCTGTGAGACTCTTTGCAACCCCCTACCAGGCTCCTTTGTCTGTGGAATTCTCCAGGCAAGAATACTGGAGTGGGTAGCCATTCCCTTCTTGGGATCTTCCAGACTCAGGAATCACAGCCGAGTCTCCTGATTGCATCACATCTGAGCCTCGAAGGAAGCCCTGGTAAACCATTGCTGTGCTGTGCTCAGTCGTGTCCAACTCTCTGCAGCCCCATGGACTCTAGCTCACCAAGCTCCTCTGTCTGTGGGATTACCCAGGCAAGAATACTGGAGTGGGTTGTGATTTTCTTCTCCAGGGGATCTTCCCAGCTCAAGGATTAAACCCATGTCTTCTGTGTCTCCTGCACCGCAGGAGGATTCTTTACCACCAAGCCACCAGGGGAGCCCGCCCTTGAGCCTCGAAGGAAGCCCTGGTAAACCATTGCTGTGCTGTGCTCAGTCGTGTCCAACTCTCTGCAGCCCCATGGACTCTAGCTCACCAAGCTCCTCTGTCTGTGGGATTACCCAGGCAAGAATACTGGAGTGGGTTGTGATTTTCTTCTCCAGGGGATCTTCCCAGCTCAAGGATTAAACCCATGTCTTCTGTGTCTCCGCACCGCAGGAGGATTCTTTACCACCAAGCCACCAGGGGAGCCCGCCCTGCTTAACTAAAAAACTGGGCATTTATCTCCTCCACCAAATCTTCTGGTCTCTATCTCAGTGATTTGTAACAAACAGTATTTGCACAGTTGATCAAGACATAGCTCTGGATGTCACCTTGGCCCCCCTCTCCCCTCCTTCACGTGCAAGCAAGCATGGCCTGTCACTCTGCCTCCTAAGCACTGTGATGCTGTCTGTTTCCATCGGTACTGACTGCCCAGAGCAGACCATCATTTCCTCTTACCTGAACTGCAGCAACCTTCTACAGGACTCTCCTGCTCCAGTGCAGTCAGTCATATCAACACACTGCAATCAAAATGTTCTGTAACAAGCAAAAACATGATCAACCTCCTGCTTAACACTGGCTCTCTCCAATCCTCAGGTTAAAATCCTTACTATGACTCTAAAGGCCCAGGATCTGGCCCTTATTTATGCTTCCATCCTCACCATTCTACTCTCTCACTTACTTTTGGGTCATTCCACATACTCTGGCTCTGTGCCAGAAGCCCTTTTCAAATTCCTCTTCACCTTGGTAATTCCCAATTTGTCCTTCGTCTGTCATCTTACACATTCCCTATTTTAGGAAGCCGAACTTGCCCATGCAAGACAGAGATCTTTCTAATCTGTCCCCAGGATTTAATTGTTGTCTCACTTAACACACTGTAATTTAAGTGTCCATTTGCTGCATAAGGCAGAGACTGAGTTTTTTACCACCAAAGCTCCAAAGCCTGGTTTAAAGGATTAACAGTTTGAACTTTCTTTAAAAAGCAAGAAACTGCAAATTCTTGCCATTTCCGATTAACTTACTCTTGAGTGGTTGCTCAGTGATCCTGAAACCCACCTTGAAGATGATTGTTTTTAATAACTTCTCAACAATCAAAGAAATAAACAAGATGTCCAGATAAGAACATTCGTTCTATAAAAGTGTTTTGCAGGAAATATTCCCAAATAACTGAATAAACATACACGTGGCTATCAAAATACTGAGAAGTTATATAACATGGAGATACTTCGAATAGGCTATTAAGTGAAAAAAGCGAAGTTAATATCTAAAAGTGGAATGCTGAAACAAATATTTTGAGTAAAAATACTTTAAATGCTTTTTTTTCTTACACAGTGATACACAGCCTCCTACAATGCCTGATGAATTTACACTTCCACCAACTGTGTATGAGTATACCGAAATCTTTGTCAATTGAAATATCTTAAATAATGGCATCTTAATGTGGATTTATTCCCATTCACTAGCCATCTGCATTCTCTTTTTTTAAAAAAAATTACTTATTTATGATATTAGCCTATTTTTCCTTTTCAATCATTTTTAATTCAAGTATAGTTAATTTACAGTGTTGTATTAGTTTCAGATGTATAGTAAAATGATTCCATTATACATATATATATATATGTATTCTTTTTCAGATTCTTTTATTACAAGATATTGAATATAGTTCCCTGTGCTATACAGCAGGTCCTTGTTGTTTGTCTATTTTATACATAGTAGTGTATATATGTTAATCCCAAACTCCTAATTTAACTCCCTCTCCCACTACTATCTCCTTTGGTAACCATAAGTCTGTTTTCTGTATCTGTAATCTGTTTTGTAAGTCAGTCCATTTGTTTCAAATTTTTAGATTCCACATATAAGTGATATCATATGGTATTTCTCTTTGTCTGACTTACTTCACTTAATATGATAATCTTTAGGTCCATCCATGTCGCTGCAAAGGCAGTATTTTCATCCTTTTTTATGGCTGAGTAGGTATTAGCCTATTTTTTACTGAGTCAGGTTTGCAACTTAAAAAAAGGTAACCGGTTTATTCGGAGAAGTCAATGGCAACCCACTCTAGTATTCTTGCCTGGCAAATCCCATGGATGGAGGAGCCTGGTAAGCTGTAGTCCATGGCGTCGCAAAGAGTAGGACACAACTGAGCGACTTTTCTTTCACTTTTCACTTTCATGCATGGAGAAGGAAATGGCAACCCACTTCAGTGTTCTTGTTCCTGTATTGCTGAAGCCTGGCTTGGAGAATTTTGAGCATTACTTTATTAGCGTGTGAGGTGGGTGCAATTGTGCGGTAGTTTGAGCATTCTTTGGCATTGCCTTTCTTTTCCCAGTGGAGTCAGCCAATTTTTGCTATTTGCATTTTAATACATAATATAGAGGACAACGTTAGTATTCTTTAAAAAAAATTCACCAAATCATAAATGCACCCTCCAAGTCTAAAAAGGTAGAGTGCAGATTCCAAAACATGAACTGGTTTTAAGCCACTGGAGACAAGATGTCATTTTCTGTTAGCAGAGTAAATTGAACCTGGCTGAACTTGGTATTTTTATGTACTACTCCAGAACAGGCCAACACTTGTCTGTATACTTTTCCAGAGAACACAGAGCTTTCTGAATCATCTCATCAACCCTCATACCCTCAAAAGAGAAAATGAGTCCCAACTTTTTCAGGAAAAATTATCAATAGATAATTTGGGTAGAATTTGGAGGGGTACCCACTCCAATACTCTTGCCTGGAAAATCCCATGGATGGAGGAGCCCGGTAGGCTGCAGTCCACGGGGTCGCGAAGAGTCAGACACGACTGAGCGACTTCCCTTTCACTTTTCACTTTCATGCATTGGAGAAGGAAATGGCAACCCACTCCAGTGTTCTTGCCTGGAGAATCCCAGGGACAGGGGATCCTGGTGGGCTGCCGTTTATGGGGTCGCACAGAGTTGGACACGACTACAGTGACTTAGCAGCAGCAGCATAGGGATCTTTGCAGTCTCAAAGTGTTTCTCCACTAGATATTTATTAATTTCACAAGGAAATACAGTCACTAGATGGTGGAAAAACCAGGCAGACAGTACCTTGACCAAGTGACGGGCCTGAACAACACCAGCAACTGCAGAGACCAATATCTAGTGCCTTCCGACCAGATGCATAGAAAAGGGATATCACCACTTCCAGTGCCCTAATCTGAATCTAGTCATAAGGAAACAGAAGACACAAACTGAGAGGCACGTTTAGAAATAATTTACTCGGGACTTCCCGATGGTCCAGTGGTTAAGAATCAACCTGCCCAATGCAGGGGACGCGTGTTTGATCCCTGGTCCAGGAAGATTCTACTCACTGCCAGACAATGAAGCCCATGCATCACAACTACTGAGCCCCCCCACACACACAAGAGAAGCCCCTGCAATGCGAAGGCCTTGCACCACAACTAGAGAGTAGCCCCCACTCGCTGCAACTAGAGAAAGCCAGGGCACAGCAGCAAGGAGACCCCATGCATCACTATGAAGACCCAGGGCAGCCAAAAATAGTAATAATAACCCTTTCCAGGGTTTGCACATACAGCAGGCCAGACATCCAAGGGAATTAACACTTGACCAACAGCTGATGGGAGCCGACGGATTAACACCCCAGCTCCCTTCTGCCTCAGGCTCTTCTTCTAGGCGAGCCAAACAAAGATGGAGTGAATCTGGGAGTATGCTGTGAAGCAAAGGATTCCTGGCTGAGTGAAGGCTGGAGCTGAAGAAGATATAGCCAGTGGCTGCCCTGCACACAGAGTGGGCAGTGACGGGGAGCAAGGGCATAAGGGCTCTTTGCTAAGAGCTTTTCAAGGGTCAGCCCAGGCTGAGGGGGAGACCAAGGTCAAAGAATCAGAGGGAAGGGCAAAGAAGTCTGAAGTTTCTGGTCAGACAAAGCCTTGGGGCCTGGGGGCCTCCAGCCAGAGGTGAGCATGGCCACTAACACACAGTACAGTTGTTAAACCTTGGTGTGTGGGTTCTAAGTTGCTTTGGTGTTCAGTTTCTCATTGTGATGCATGCACTGTGGCTACCCAGGAGAGCATCTAAGCAGAAGCGTGGGGGAGAGACTAATTATAGCTATTAAACTAAGCCATCAGAGTCTGCTCCACCGCCTATTATGGATAGTTTTGTGGCCTGACTGTTTGGCAGATGGAGGTTTGATCCTTGCAGGCTCTGGTGTTTGTAACCCTCATAAGGTCTAAGATACCGGCACACAAATTTGTTTATCCAACAGATGCTGAACTCGAGCTGGATTTTCCAGCCTCCGTGCCAAGCTGGGAATGCAGAGACGAGTCCAGGTTCAGGCTCTTAGGGTGTTTGTTCTGGAGGGAGACGCTGAAGGGTAGCCTCAAGGGATGAGCAAAGGGAGGGTGCTGATTGGAAGAATGAGAGGATCAAAATGAATTTGAAGGAAAGAGAGGAACCTGCTTAGAAGAAAGACAGAAACAGCGGGAAGAAGTAGCAAGATCGAAAAGCCCTGTTCAAATTACTTTTATGTGTTTTTTGTGAGATGAGCTTGGGCTTGTAAAAGTGCAAAGACAAGAGGTAATATGTGCAAGGTCTGTGAGGGGACAGTCTTGTCTAACCGCAAAGACCGGAGGCATGTGGCTAAGCATATCACAACCGTGCGTCAGGACACCAAAGGGACTGATCTGGTCTCTGCAAGTCACCACTGTGATTACTGGGAAGGGGAGCAAGGGGCCTCCTGGGAGCTGGGTCTGCTCTCATCACGAGGCATTGGTGGTGCTAATGGTGTGAACGTTTGCAAAAAGTCAAGCCCACACTTAAGATTCGGGTTGTCTAGCAGCTGTAATACACTATGGCTCAATTTTTTTTAAAGCTTGAAAAATATTCTTTTGGGGGACTTCCCTGGAGGTCCTCTGGTTAAGACTTTGCCTTCCAGTGCAAGGAATGTGGGTTCAATCCCTGGTCAGTGAGCTAAGATCCTACATGCCTCAGGGGCCAAAAAACCAAAACATAAGAAACAGAAGCAATAGCGTAGTGAATTTAATAAAGAGGTTAAAAACGGTCCACATTAAAACAAAATCTTTTAAAACCGTAAAGAAAAAATTTCTCTTTGTATTTATTGATCAGTAATTATCTCCAGGGTGCATTATTCAATGGAAAATCCATACAGGACAAGGAATATTGAATGCACTCTTTTGCTGAGGGAGAGGTTTCCATTTAGGAAATATTTGCTCACGCCTAGAAGGTCAGGAGAAGGAAGGAGAAACTGGTAAGGTGTGGTATCCAGAAGAGAGAATCGGGTGGCCATGGGCCTGAGGTGGGGGCTCACCTGAGGAAGGAGTTAATCCATCTTCTAAAGTGAAGGGAAGCATGGAGAGGAAGAGGGGTTCTGTTGTCACTTCAACCCCACAGATAACATTTGTTTGTGGGTTTAAGTCACTGGAAGCTCACAGTCTGAGGGAAGAGGCAAATATAGACGTGTGAAGGCTGGTCAGGGAGTCTGAACTGGGAGCAGCTTTAAAACTGTGTTTCAGGGAGCCCAGCCTGGTGCTCTGTGATGACCTAGAAGGGTGCGAGCGGGGAGGGGAGAGAAGCTCAAGAAGGAAAGGATACATATATATATTTCTGTCTTCTTCTAAGCAGATTCCTCTCTTTCCTTCAAATTCATTTTGATCCTCTCATTCTACCAATCAGCACCCTCCCTTTGCTCATCCCTTGAGGCTACCCTTCAGCGTCTCCCTCCAGAACAGACACCCTAAGAGCCTGAACCTGGACTCGTCTCTGCATTCCCAGCTTGGCATTGAGGCTGGAAAATCCAGCTCTAGTTCAGCATCTGTTGGATATATATATATATATATATATACATATATACATATACATTATATATAATTATGATTGATTTGCATTGTTGTTCTGTAGAAACCAACAAAAAATTATAAAGCAATTTCCCAATTAAAAAATAAATTAGAAACACTTTTTCTCAATAAACATAACTGATCCCATGTCAGATCCTATAGCTCCACTTTGCCACAGTTTAAACTCAACTAAGTCCCCTTTAATTTGTTAAAACTGGGCGGGCATTTACCTGCACACTTACACAGCACTCACTGCCGGAGGGCTGAAGATCCCATTTTGCAAAAGAAAACCACGTGAAATCACTATTTAATTTTTGGCACGATAAGCCCCTTCCCCTTGGTCCATGGCCTCTATCTCTCAGTAGAATACTGCCACCTGGCGTCACCTCAACAAATGGACACCAAGCACGTTCCCAGAAGTGTGAATTCAGAAGTAACGGAACAATAAGGTTAAAGACGAACCACTTTATTACAATTGAAAAATCTATTAGAAACCAGCCCATGCAGATGAAGAAATGCGTATACATGTACTAAATTCCTCTGGAGATACAAATGAGCGTCAACTGTGGTTGCCTCCAGGAAGGGAAACAGCACGTCTCGAAACACTATCGCTATATGTTTTATTTTGTATGTTTTCAATTTTGTGACATCACAATCTATTGCTAATTGAAAATATTAAGTAAAAAGTTCAAAAAGAAAAAAAGATGTTTATTAAATTTCAGTATGTTGGGACTTGCATGGTGGTCCAGTGGCTAAGACTGTGGGACCCCAAAGCAGGGGCCTGGCTTCCTTCCTGGCCAGGGAACATGCCACAACTAAGACTGCGCATGCCCGAACTTAAGATCCCATGGCCGCAACTAGAGCCTGCGCAGGCAAATAAATCAGGTTTTTAAAGACTGAAAACTGAGATAATTAATCAGAAAGACAAAAAACAGAATATACCACAAAAAGTAGATAGAAAAAACCAAGCTGATGGAAATTTAAAACTATAAAACAAAGAGTCATGGCTGAAATCTCATGTGGCAGAAGGGGTGATGGATCACCTCCAGAGTCTCTTTTAGGAGGGCACTAATGCCATCCACCTTCCAGAGGCCTCGCCTCCTGACACTACCATTTTGAGGCTAGGATATGAATGTACGAACTTGGGGAGAGGCACACATTCAGACCATTCAGTTCAGTGCAGACACTCAGTCATATCCCTGTCCATCATCAACTCCCAGAATTTACTCAGACTCATTTCCACCGAGTCGGTGATGCCATCCAACCATCTCATCCTGTCATCCCCTTCTCCTCCTGCCTTCAATATTTCCCAGCAGCAGGGTCTTTTCAAATGAGTCAATTCTTCACATCAGGTGGCCAAAGTATCGGAGTTTCAGTTTCAGCATCCAGTCCTTCCAATGAATATTCAGGACTGATTTCCTTTAGGATGAACTGGTTGGATTTCCTGGATGTCCAAGGGACTCTCAAGCATCTTCTCCAACACCACAGTTCAAAAGCATCAATTCTTTGGCGTTCAGTATACAGACGACCCATAGCTTCTTACTAAGGAAAGACCTGGGAGAAGAGCTTTCCAAGCAGTAAACAGCATATGCAAAACCCATGTCAGTAAAACGGATTAATGCTAGAAATCCTATGAAACATGGTGAAAATTTTGTGAATTTGACAGAAGCAGGGCCATCACAGTTCCATGATCAAGAATTTCAAAATATTAAAATAAATGTAAATTAAAACCGTGTGGCTGGACTGCCCTGGTGGCGCAGTGGGTAAGAATCTGCCCTCCAATGCAGGGGACACCAGTTGGATCCCTGGTCTGAGATTTCACACACCCTGGGGCAACTAGGCCTGAGAGCCGCAACTGCTGAAGCCGGAGCGCCTACAGCCTGTGCTCTGGAACAAGAGAAACCATTGCTATGAAAGGCCCAAGAACCACAGCAAAGAGCAGCACCCGCCGACTGCAACTATGAGAAAGCCCACGCACAGCAATGAAGACCCAGCGCAGCCAAAAATAAATAAATAATACATACACTTTTAATGCTTTTTGAAAAACTGCATGGTTGTGAAAGTGAAAGTCGCTCAGTAGTGCCTGACTCTTTGCAACACCATGGACTACACAGTCCATGGAATTCTCCAGGCCAGAATACTGGAATGGGTAGCCTTTCCCTTCTCTAGGGGATCTTCCCAATCCAGGGATCGAACTCAGGTCTCCCTCAGTGCAGGCAGATTTGTATGGTTGTATGTGAGAAAGAATGGTATACAACTGGACTGCAAAGATCCAAAGGTTTGAAAGAACTCTAGTAGTGAAAAGACAGGGAAACCCATGCTCCCATATACTACTGTGGACAGGTCAATTAGTACAATGCGTAATGAGTAATTCAGACATGCATCAGTGCTAAGTCCCTTCAGTTGCGTCCAACTCTTTGAGACCCTATGGACCATAGCCCGCCAGGCTCCTCTGTCTATGAGACTCTCCAGGCAAGAATACTGGAGTGGGTTGCCATGCCCTCCTCCAGGGGATCTTCCCGACCCAGGAAGTGAACCCATATCTCTTAGTCTCCTGCACTGGCAAGCAGGTTCTTTACCACTAGCACCACCTGGGAAGCCCAATTTAGCCACATGGATCCAATATTTAAAAGGAAAACAAAGGCAAAAGACACATCCTCTACCATTGCAATTTCTCTTCTGGGCATTTTCCCCACAGATATATCCATACATGTGCACAGAGATAGTCCTTGGGATCCTGCAGCATAAACTGGTGGAACAAGGGACAGTGCTGGTTAAGTGTTGCCTGAACAACCAGCTCTCCAGTGTCGGGTGGCTGAGAGAGTGAATAATACTTTCTGACCTGAGAAGGAACCATGAGGCTGAAAGAGAAAGCAGCAATTTTATAGAACAATGACGAAGTTATTGTGGGTGACATACACAGGCATTCGAAGCTGCACTCTTTGCTGCCAAATAGGTACAGGGGAACTGAAAGGGACCAAAGCTAAAAATAGAATCTGACTGTGGGGAGAAGTAGTGTTACTAATGGCAACCAGAGGTTCTTTCTCTCCTGGGGTGGAGGGTCTCAGTGACCTTTAACCATCTACACAAAAGGCACTCTTCCAGTGTTCACAGCAGTTGAAGGCCTAGCAAAACGTTGACAGGAACTTATCTGGCTGGCGTTCATTCCTTGTGAGCAGGCTAAAGTTCAGTCACCCAGAACAGGGAAGGGTAGCACTTGAGCCCAAGGTGGAGCTGATCAAACAGAGTCGGTGTTCAGCCACACAGCCTGGTAAATGAAGCCAGTGTCCCACCAGGTGCTGGCAGCGAGCAAATGCGGCCCCCTGCCCAGGCCTGGCCTTAGTACTTTTCTCCCTATACCCCACCTGTCAGCACCCACTCACTCTCAACTGCCCATGTCTCAACAACAAACTCAGGAAGACCCTGGGATTCAGGAACCACCAAGGTTCTCCCAGGGCCAGGTGTGCAAGGGGCACACTGACATCCCACTGGCCCAGTGCGGTCTGTCACACGTGCACATCCACAGTAAGAGATGCTGGCCGGCTGCACTGTGGTCAGGAGAGGAGGCTGGCCGAGGGGACACGCGGGCAGCCCTGCCGGCAGGACCCTGAGCAAACAGGGCTGCGTGAACCACTGCCCTGCCCGGGAGCAAGGAACCTGGGCCGCTCCCAGGAACAGACCAGAACATGGGAGTCAGGGATAGGGGAGCCTTGGTGGCACTGCCTGGCCTGTTGTGGCATTTTCCACTGTGAATTACCTTAAAGAAAAAGAGGGACTTCAGATGTCGTGGGGGGCAACTCGAGAAAAATCAAAACTTCCACAGCTGGTCAGGATTGTGAGACTGCAGGGCTGACTCCGGCCAAGCAGGACGCAGGCCTGTTCCGCCGCGATTCGAAGGACAGCCAGGAGCTGGAGCCACACAACCGAGACCCCGCCACCCAGGACCACACCAGCCCGGACCACGGCGCCTGCGCACTAGGCCACCCCGCCCCCGCCTCCACTCTGCGCCTGCGCACTAGGCTGACGCGGGGCACATGTGGGCGGGGCTGAGGCACCCGGGTCCCACTGCCCGCGGACCCGGGGGGTGGAGGCCACGCTGACACCGGTGGGGCAGGACCGCGGGGAAGCGGCCTCGGAGGCCTGCGAGCTCCCCGAGGACCAGCACTCCGCTCTGCGGGTGGGGCGCAGGGCGCTGAAGGGTAAGCGGCGGGTTCCGCCATCCCCGGGGTGCGGATGCCTGTGTGCGCGCCCTCCCTCACCGGGCACTGTGCCCTTCGCCCCGGGGGACAGGGCCGATCGGGGGCCTCCGGGACGCAGACCCGGCACCCGGCAACTCCCTTCTCCGGGCGGCAGCGCCTGGAGGTGGCCTCAGGGTCACTGGCACCCCGGGCTCCGCTGATGTCTGGGGGTGCAGCCTGTGTTCTGGCACGGGGTGGACAAGACCGTCCGCGTGTCCACCCCGGGGAGCCCGGAGCCTGCCGCCTCATTCATTAAGCCGGCGTCGCCGACCCGCTTCCAGGCCTGCGCAGAAGACCCGACAGGGGCCTGATCAGCAGGGGAGGAAAGCCCGTTGACACCTACCAGGAGGATTCGTGTTTGGTTATGCGCTTTAATTTTTGGATAGGCTTTCAGTATCTGCTGCAGTCATTTGCACGCACGATCCCTTGGGGGACTTTACCCTTGAAGAAACTGGCCTACAGCTCTAAATTGGATAGAGCTCCTATTTCGTGAGCCGACCTGCCTGTCCCCAGCTCCTAGAAAGCTTGCCTGGGGGATGGGGCAGGACATCGCTGCCGCTGCTCCACACCGAAACTCTCCTCTCTGACCCAGGACAGGGGGATGCAGCCCCACCCCACTCCCGTAGCTAACTGGGAGCCAGATTAGCTCAGCCAAACTGTTTGCATTTGTGCAGCTAGATCCTGCTGCACCGCCAGCGAGTCCTCATTCCCCACCGCCTTGCCTTAACAGCTGTTGTTCTAGACTCTCCTTTAAAGAGCAAAACTGAACGAAAGTTATTTTCTTTGGTGATCCTCTGAGGTGTTGGTAGTGTCACTGAAATATGACCCGCCCCTCCTGCGGCTGTCTTAGCTCTGGACAAGCCCCTTTCCCCAAGGAGTGAAACTGGCTTTTAGGCTCGGGCCTCAGGGACATGGCTGTTCCTGGCTCAGGCCCCCTCAGAGTTATGTTCTGTTTGACCTTTGTTTATGCCACCCTGAACTTGGTGTGTAACTTGAATGATTGTGCTCAGTCATGTCTGACCCTTTGCGACCCCATGGTCTGCAGCCCACCAGGATCCTCTGTCCCTGGGGTTTTTCCAGGCAAGAACACTGAGGTAGGTTGCCATTTCCTCCTCCAGAGGATCTTCCCCACCCAGAGATCATTGAACCCCATCTCCTGCATTGGCAGGTGCATTCTTTACCACTGAGCCACCTGGGAGGCGCCCTGTAACTTTAATGATTGTGTGTATGTAATTTCACGTGTTTCCTGGTTGTCTGAAGTAGTCTTATATTTACAGGGACAGGGAAGTGATGAATGAAGCACGTTTGTTTGGATTCAGAACCCTGAAACTCCTCGGCTTTGCCGTGTGCCAACCGTGTGATCCCAGGCAAGTCCTTTTACAGACTGGGCATTGGTCCTGTTGTATGGAAGTCAGTCATCATGTGGTATATAGGTGCCCGCAGTGTGGGCTCTGGTGACAGGATATATTCATAGTATGCTTAAAGTGGTGTTTTTTAAATGGGTAGACAAATTAAGAGAAGCCTTTGCCTCAAAATGTAATATTCTACCTGTCAGTCTGATTATGTGTATTATGGCTCTCAGGCTAACATAGGACATGATGAAATTTGCTCATAAATAATAAAACAGTGAGCTCAGTAAGTTAATTATCCCTAGGACATGCTCTCTGCACACAGAGAGAAACAATAATTTCTGGACCTAGCCCGACCGTGTAGGGACAAGAAAGCTCCCCTGCCCAACCTGAAGGAGGAACTGATAATGGAAGCATCATATCTACTCAAGAAAGACCAGAAAGTTCTCCGCCTTCCCACTTTTCCTTTGATTAGAAAACTGTAGCCCAGTAAGTTCTCAGGGCATGGCATTTCTCACCCACCCACTTATAGGCTTCACAAATTGCATTCTAATAAGTCCCTTCTTAAAAAAAAAACAAAAACAAAACTGATTATGTAAAAGGATTCTATAAAACACTTTCAGAGTTGTAAGATGTCAGTTTTGCTTTTGTGTCCTTGCTAACCATCCTTGGAAATAGCTGCTTTAGAGCTTTTGCTATAAGTACTTTTTTTCAGAGATCACTTAGCCATAGGAAACTTTGGGTTACTGTAACCTAAAAACAAGAAGCCTCTAAAAGGGCCTGTTCCTGAAGGGAGCTGGCTGCCCAGGGATGGCTGCTCAAGCACCAACCGCAAACCTGGCATCTCTCACACGGCTCAGTTCTGTGTCCAACTGAAGTCCTGCCATTATTTCAAACTCCACATGGGGAAAACCTGGTCACTGCCATCTCCTGCCCAAACATTCCCATCTCAGATGGCCATCACCTGGGTCCTGAAGCATCTCCATGCCTCCCAGCGAATTGCTGCATCATCAGCTAGCCTTCTTCACCTGCAGGTGTTGGCTGAGCAGCTACTGGTTTCTGGCCTTGTGACGTGGTCAGGAAATCAGGATGAGTGGGCTGGTCCCTGCTTGCAGAGAGGCCCCTTCTCACCAGAGGGCAAGGATGCACAAAAGAACCACAGCTTGCTTGAGAGTAGGAGAGGAGAGCATCCAGGAGCCCGGAACCCAGCTGCAGAAGCTCAGGGAAGGGATGTGCTGTCTCCCCTCCACCCCCAGACCTCCGGGCAGCCCCCGGAGGGGCCCCTGAGGTTTGGGCCATGCTCCAGGAGCCACAGGCATCTAGGTGTGGCTGAAGGACTAGAAAAGACTACTGTTCTGTCTGTCCTCCCCCAGACAGCCTGGGGGTGTCATGAGTCCACCCAAGACTGCCCCCTACTGTCCAGGCCTGGCCTCCCGCCCCCTCCCTGGCAAGTGCAGTCATGCTCTTCTCCAGCCCTCCTCCCCCACTCTTTTGTGGCCTGAGCACTGAGCCCCATCACTTACAGGTGCGACCAGCTCCCCGACCAGGGGCTTGCCCACGGCCACACATCCTGCTTCCCACCCAGCCAGCACTGCTGTCTTCCCTCCCCTGGGGTGTCCACTCCACCTCCCACAACCGGCAGTGAAGGTGGACAGATGGTGGACTCCCTGAGGACAGGGGGAGCCCAGACAACCAGGCACCTCCCTTCTCATCCTCTGAGCCTCTGGTTCCCGCCTGGTGCCTCCATTGAGCAAAGGCCTCCATTTTGAGGTGCGCTAAACCAAAAATAGTAGGGCCAAATCAATTTATTTTGTGAAGGGCTTTGAAAGCACATGGGCGTGATTTCCTTCTCGGCAGGAATGTGTGTGTGAATGAAAGGAGGTATCTGCTATGAAACTCCCAGAACGAGCTGTTTCTCTGATCTTGTATGGCTCTGCAGTCCCCAGGGGACCAGAGTTTAAGTCCCAGAGTTTAAGAGTGAAAGTAAATTATCAACGTGGGAGAAAAGTGAGACTGGGGAGAATGAACTGGATATATGTCTGTTTCCTGTATGAAAGGTCCAGGGACACCATGTACACTTGCCTTTTAAAACAGAACCAAGCCTAGAGCCGTCTGCCTGGACCAGCCCCTGGAGGGCACCATGGGGCTGGGGCCTGTGGCCCTGGTCAGCACCAGCAGGACCAACGGTCTTGGACAGGTTGTCTAGTCTCTACACATCTCAGTTCTTCTTCTGTTCCATGGGGATTCCACCTTCCAGAATCATTCTGAGAAGCAAATGAAGCTTCTGATTCCACAGGAAAAATGCAGATCTGCAGGGCGATTGGGGGCGATTAATATTTATTGATTATTTATTGATTATTATTTATTTGGCTGCACCAGGTCTTAGTTGCAGCATGTGGTATCTAGTCCCGTGACCAGGGATCGAACCTGGGCCCCCCACATTGGGAGTGCAGAGTCTTAGCCACTGGACCATGAGGGAAGTCACTTTGGAAAGAATTGTGGTTGAACAGATTTTGTCCCTGAACACAGGAATTTCCTACTGGCCCTGGAACCTCACAGTCTAGCGTGTTTTTCCTGCCCCTCTCCCTCCCACCAGCTGCACTAGTACCATCTTCCACACACGAGGAAATGAGAAAAATACCAAACAATGGGAACCTGAGGATGACGAAGGTGGCGTACCCGCTGGGGCTGTTCGTGTGCCTGTTCATCTACGTCGCCTACATCAAGTGGCACTGGGCCTCCGCCACCCAGGCCTTTCTCGGCATCCCCGAGGCAGCCACGGGGGCCCGGAGGGGCCAGCAGGCCCACAGTCCCCCAGGGGCGGCCACCCACGGACCTGAGGTCTCCTACGGCATCATGTTTGATGCGGGCAGCACCGGCACCCGTGTGCACGTCTTCCAGTTCAGCCGACAGCCTGGAGGTACTGAGCAGAAAGCCCTGACCACACCCCCTGCCCTCCATCTCCCCACAGAGCACAGCCCTCCGGGTAGCAGGACTTCCTGCCCGGGACTCCCTGGGGAGCTTGGTTCTCAGGAGTCCCCAATGTCCTCACTCGCACTGGTGTCAGGCGACTGGCTAAGGGCAGCTGAGATCTCAGAGGGTATGGGGGTGTACTGTCCCCTCCCAGCATCTCCGGCGGGTTGGGTGGCTGGGACCATGACTTAGGCCAGAAGTCACATGGGATGAGTTCAAGGCAGCTGGTAGCCCCAGGTTCAGGCCAGCGGGAGCCATGAGTGCAGGAAAGTCAGGTACATGAGCAAAGACACGGAGCTGCCCCCTGGGGCCAGGCAGCTACAGGGTGCCCGATGGCATGGCCCCAGTGAAAGGGGAACTGTGGCCATCGCCCATGGGCCTGCTTCCCAGGTCGGGGCTGGGGAGGGGTGAGGGGGAAGCTGGGCGTCTTCTCCCATGGGGAGACCCCCAGTGTTGCCCAGTTCCCCCCCACCCCTTGGGGAGTCAGTTCCCACATCTGGGGGTCCCTCTTCTCTGCTTCTGTGCTGACCCTTCTGCATGTTTAGCTGAGCTGGAGGCACCGGGCGCCTTCAGGAGGCCCCTCCAAGGCTCTTGTGGCACATTTTTCCACTTTTTATCTGCTTTATTTTTAAACTTGTTAACAATAGTTAAATGTTTATATGCTGGACTTTGCCTACCTCCAGAATTGATTTGAAGCTAAGTTTAAGGCAACACATGTCAACAGATAACCCTTTAGTAGCCATGTTCCGGTGTAGTTTCTTTGGAGAGGTGTCCTTACAAAAGTTTGTCCCTGACCTTTCCTCGTGTCTATGTTTTGACAACATTGCTCTGCCTCATGGTGCCTAAGCACATGAGCCCAGGCCCCGAATAATTTAAGACACTGAATTTTTTAAAAAGAATGAAATATTCTTTAGAACCTGTAATGTGTCCATGCTAGAATCAAGAAAATTATTTTACATTTGTAGTTTAAAATCATTTGCCCTGCTCCTCTGCTTGTTGAATCAGCAAGAATTAACTGTGTTAAACTTTAACCACTTTAAATGGATAGGCTTTTTATATGTAAATTATACGTCAGAAAAATTGATTTGGGGGATTCCCTGGCTGTCCAGTGGTTAAGCATGCATTAGACTCCATGCTTCCAATGCAGGGGATGGGGTTCAATCCCTGGTTGGGGAACTAAGATCCCACATGCCTCATAGTGTGGCCTAAGTAAATAAATAAGGTTCTTTTTTTTTTTAAGAGGAAAAGTTCTAGCCGAAACGTTAAGTATAGTATTCCTCATTTAGCCAGACTAAAGAGGCAGAGTTTAGACAAGAAACAGTGATGGTCTGTTTTCAGATGTCTGCCTTAAGTGTGGCTCATCATAGTTGTAGAGATTCCTGTATTTGTGTTTATAGTCATACTTGTATTTTGTATAAAATATGATTTTCCCTTAGAAACTCCCACCTTGACCCATGAAACCTTCAAAGCACTGAAGCCAGGTCTTTCTGCTTATGCTGATGATGTTGAAAAGGTAACAGTTTTATTTCATGTCTCTTTGCTCATCAAGTTTGTCTTCTGTAGCCTTATTGAAGTGACTCCCTTCCTCTCGGATGCAGTGTGGTCCTCCCAGGGCAGCATCTCTGCAGTGCTGACCTGGGAGGCTCCACAGCATAGAGGGTCTGTGGAGGACACAGGTACCTGTGGGCTGCTGCTGCTGCTGCTAAGTCGCTTCAGTCGTGTCCAACTCTGTGCAACCCCATAGACAGCAGCCCACCAGGCTCCCCCGTCCCTGGGATTCTCCAGGCAAGAACACTGGAGTGGGTTGCCATTTCCTCTTCCAATGCATGAAAGTGAAAAGTGAAAGTGAAGTCGCTCAGTCATGTCCAAACTCTTTGCGACCCCATGGACTGCAGCCTACCAGGCTCCTCCATCCATGGGATTTTTCCAGGCAAGAGTACTGGGGTGGGGTGCCATTGCCTTCTCTGGTACCCATGCGAGGCCCCCCATATATACACCACACCATATATACTGCACATGTGTACACAACCACATACATATCCCACATACACACACACCATATACACACACCACACATGTATACATACACACACACAATGACACCACACATACATCACACCATATATACAGCCACACACACCATACATACATACATACATATACACACAACCACACAGCACCTCACACGTGTATTTATACAGACATATACACACACATACACAACCACACACTACCCCACATGTGTATGCACACACACATCACACATGTATACATACATGCACACAACACCACCATATCATATGTATAGCCACACACACACCATACATATATACATATACACACAACCACACACCACCCCACACGTGTATATACACAGACACACCACACACACACACACACACACACACACGGGCCCTGGTCCAGCATGTGGTGCTCAGCATACCAGCAGGTGCAGGTGAATCTTTGGTGTCGCTCTTCATGGGTTTTAGGGCCATAAGGGACCCTAGAGTTCTCTCACCGTGGTGCCGAGGCCTTGCAGCTCACCTGACGCTGCCCGAGATGGCCGGGCTGCGCATGTAGAACCCTGGTCCACTCCGCTGCCACAGTTCCGCCCCATGCCCCCGCCAGCACCACTTGAGTCACTGTTTCTGCCAATTTGTAAAATCAGGAAAAATATACATTTACAGATGTATAAAACCTAAAGGGTGGGGAGCAACGGTGACCACGCTGCGGGTGGACCAACCCTGCTTTACCCACCATGTCCACAGAGCGCCCCGGGGATCCAGGAGCTACTGGACGTGGCCAAACAGGACATCCCCTTTGACTTCTGGAAGGCCACCCCCTTGGTCCTCAAGGCCACAGCTGGTCTGCGCCTGCTGCCAGGAGAAAAGGCTCAGAAGTTGCTGCGGAAGGTGAGTGCCTCCGTTTCTCCCAAGGGCTGGCTAATGATAGCTGAGACCGTGGAGCACGCATCCACGTCTGAGCAGGCCCCTGGAGAAGGTCTCACAAGACGGAAGTGTGTCGACATGCTCACACTGTCACCTTGGGTGGAGGGCTTGTGGATGCGTGACGCTTTCTTCCTCAAGGTGTTTAAAGCCATTCTGTTTTCTAGAAAGAACCTGTTTTATAAAAAGACCAAATTTGTGTGAAAAATAATGTTTGAAGGTCTTCCTTCCATCCAAGGACATGCTGTGTGTCAGAGGCAGTGGGACTTGAATTCTTGACATTTCGGCTCAAGCTGGTCACCCTCGCAGGAAGCACAGGTCCCTCTCTTGGTCTGATGCTCAGAGGGACAGCTCAGGAGGCTGGTAGCCTGTGCCTGGGCACTACACCTCCTGAAGGTGGCCCTGGAGCCTGTCTTTAACAGGTGCTGGTAGGAGTCTTAACCATCAGGAACCAAGGAAAGTGTTCTCAGCAAAATGGTCCTGCTCCAAGCTGTTTCTGCACCTGCCAGCTGCTAAATGACGTTGTTGCAGGCCTGTCAAGGTCCCTTTATAGAAACTACCTTCATGCGCTCAAGTCAGATTGTGGGACACAAGCGCAGACATACTGAGGTTTCTGTGTATCTATCATGGCTAAAACATGGAGAAGGAGCCAGCTGCTCCTGGCCTCCACCTCCCCTGTGCCAGGCCATCCCCTGGGTACATGCCCACCAGTCTGCCTGCAGGCCCATAGCTGGGATCTGCCCCATGGGGCTTCCTACCCTTCCTGTCCTAACGCAAGGCAGTGACTGGGGACTAGGAGTTTAGATTCTTAAGGTTAAAGACGTGTCTCTCTTTACATTTAGGTGAAAGAAGTGTTTGAGGCGTCACCATTCCTCGTGGGGGACGACTGTGTTTCCATCATGAACGGGACTGACGAGGGTAATTACCGAAAGTGCCGCAAGGCCATCCCTCAAGGCAGGCTGCATGCAGCAAGGCCATCAGCATCTCGCTGGGGGAGCCTTCCCGAGCCAGAGGCACAGACACCGAAGTAACAGCCCTGGCCCACCCACTGTCCACAGTCTGACCATCTCATAGCCTCCATCTTGGGGCCAGTGTTAGATTCTCCTGGTGACTGGCTGCCAGCCTGGCACAGATCACAGTCCTGAAAACAAATGCTCTCTTCTAAGAACATTTAGAGAGGATCCCCAGTTGCTGTGTGAGTACATTGCTGTTGCCTTAATTCCAAGAGCATCGCTTAATAAGGTTCCTTACCAGCCCCGACTCTAAATGTGACCTTAAGAGTTTGTGTGGGTGGAAGGAAAGAACATTTGGTTCTCGTCCCTCCCCTTCTGAAAAGAGGCAGTCGATAAAGAGTGGGAGCACAGGATGGGACATTTGGCCAAGCATTCCAGCTTTTAGTGTGGTGTCTTCTAGAGCAGTCTGCCAGAAGCCACTGCTGGCTCTGAGTGACGCCGGTTCCCATAGCCGATCCAGAGGCTGAGAGTAGTGGGGAAGTGGTCTCCTTGTGCCCCTGAAATCGGAAAGTTGCCATGAGCCCCCAGTGCTGTAATTACAACCTCTCAGGTGATTCAGATGCCCTTTGTGACCCTGTCCTGCAGGTGTTTCCGCGTGGATCACCGTGAACTTCTTAACAGGTGGGTTCCCTTCATCACAGAGCCCACTGTTCACAGACCCTGGTCTTGAGAGCAGGAGCCTCATTTTTGCTCTTGGAAATAACTCCCCAGGGTTTTGCAGTGTTACTGACCCCAGAACAGGGTGGGTCCCGAGATTGTGGATGCAGGTACTGGGGGTGGTTGTGGCCTGCGGCAGCATGATCCTCATTCCTGAGAAAAGCCCTGAGTCACCCCAGTCAATGTTGAACGTGAGGCAAGTGCTGATCACCTTATAATTGAAGTCCTGCTGGAGAAAGACCAGGGACCAGGAACATAGGTTCTTGGAAACAGGAGTCATTTTTCTCAGATGACTCTCTGGTGTGGGTTTTTGTCCCTCTGTTGTAATTATGGACAAGCCCAGAATGTCTGACAGTGGACGAGAGGGAAGTTGCCTGCAGGCTCTGCCACCGGGAGTGGAGAGCTGTGCCAGTGGGGAGGTCCAGAGCCCAGGTGAAAGCTCAGATGAAGGCCCCGCCAGGCAGCTGGTCTTCGTACACTCCACCAAACGTGGAGATTTTTAAGTGGCTGCAGCCTCTGTTGTCTTGTTCTTCTTTCCATGGAAGGGCCTAGCTTCTGACCTCCCCCACCCTTTTTTTTTTTTTTTTTTGCTGTTCTGTTTATTAACTGTCATTGCCATGTGGATTTTACTTCCGGTGCTGCAGGCAGCCTGAAGACCCCCGGGAGGGGCAGCGTGGGCATGCTGGACCTAGGTGGGGGGTCGACCCAGATCACCTTCCTCCCAAGACTCGAGGTAACAGCCTCCACCCCCAAGGCCGCCTGCCCCGTAGGGGAGCAGCAGACCCCTGGAGGCCTGTGAGCTCAGCTTCCCTCCTGAGGGTCATCACACACAGTGAATTCTGCTTAGTTTGATTTTAACTCTGCCTAGAAAAAAAACCTAGGAATTTGCTCTTTGCTGGGGTGATAAACTATTAGCAGATACTACCTGGAGCCCTTTGGGCAGAGAGCGTGGGGTGGGTTCCTCCCTGCCCCTCAAGGGCTTCCAGGGAGGGGCCATCAGTCTGACTCACATGGGACAGGGTCATAGTCCTTTTCAGGATGGACACATTTCCAGTTAAGATCACATGGTGTTTTTAAAAAGTACTTTCCTCATCCACCACTTTTTAATTTTGTTTGTTTGTTTGTTTTAATGGAAGAGCCTAAAATATACTCAGAACTGTTCTGGTTGGGCCTTACTTCTCAGAATGGATAAATATTACTCAAAAAGAGGGGAGACACGGGACTTGCCTAGCTGTCCGGTGGTTAAGACTCCACGCTTCCACTGCAGGGGACCAGGGTTCCATCCCTGGTGAGGGAGCTGAGATCCCACACGCCATGCAGCACACCCCCGCCCACACCTCCCCCAGAAAAGGAGAAATCCAAGTGCTTCATTGCTTGGTCTAAGCTGTTTCATGGCTTGTGATTTGATGAAAAGCTAATTGAATACATCTGTCCCTATCCCTGTTCTTTCAAATGAATTGAGGGAGGTGGGGGACGGTTCTCTAGAAAGGCCAGCAGGAAAGGAGTGCTAATCCTGTGTTCTTCCCAGGGCACCCTTCAAACCTCGCCGCCCAGCTTCCTCACATCCCTCCAGGTGTTTAACAGGACCTACAGGCTCTACTCCTACAGGTGCGTCCTCAGGACTGAGGGCGGACAGGGGCTCAGCTTACCACTGCAGGCCTCCCCTGGGGAGTGACCAGAGCGCTGTCCACAGACTCAGTCCCCAGACCCTGCCGTGAACCCGCCTGTGGCCTCCCCTTCCTTCCCTCCCCCTGCCCTCCCCCTCCCCCTGCTACCTCCCCCCTCCTCTTCCCTTTTCCTCTTAAAATTCAGCTGCAGTATTTCTTCTTTTGTATGTATTCTGTTCTACTTCAGAAAAGGCTTTTGGGGAAGTGGGGAAGAGCCTGTGGCTTGTGCAGGGCTTTTCTGGGTCGTCTTCTTGCCACTGGCACCTTGAGTAGCTTCTTTGCACGAGGCCTGTTCGCACCCTGAAGGTAGAGGCCTGTCACTCTCCGCAGTGTCCACAGCTCCTGGTTGAGCTCTGCCAAGGAAGGGTCTTGGCTTGTTGAGCCAAGGAGCTCCCGGGAGAAGTGGGAGGCTGCTGCCCCGCCCAGCCTCAGCACCCCCACCCCACACGCCTTGCACACTCAGCCCTCATCCTGAAGCCATCGAGGGTCCCACTGGGAGTCACCTCATTAGCACAAAATTAGGGCTTCTTGAGAATAATGGGACACCCCTCTCACTCTCACCACTCAGGGCCTTACAGGTCTTTACAAGCTCTGTCAGGGACCAAGGACGGAGAGCAAATTCCTATTTTTTATTATCTGGCAATAAACAGGAGGGCACTGGGAAGGGGGGTCGTGGTTTAAGAACAAGCAGGGAAGGCCTCACAGCATGAAGAGATGAGACGAGATGTGTATAAGAGACAGGTGCAAGGTGGCACCTGGGTGTCCGGGCGGCCTCTCCTCACCAGGGCACTCTCTCCACAGCTACCTGGGGCTTGGCTTGATGTCGGCGAGACTGGCGGTCCTGGGAGGCGAGGAGGGGAAGCCTGGTGAGTGGGGTACAGTGCCCAGAGCCCTTCTGGCCAGCAAAATTTGGGAGCCTCCGAGTGTGTGCCCGTAGACCTTGTTGGGGGCCCCTGAGGACCTCCCCAGTTACTTTTTAAAGAAAGATGGCTAGTGAAGTGATTTCTGAATCGCTAAGGGAGAGTGTCTTAGGAACCTAAGAAACAGACACCATCAGCATCAGCTGTTTATAAGGATTTCCCAGGGGGTGGCTCCTGAGAACATGCCCTGTGTTCTCCTGCACGGAGGGAACTTGGAACGGGCTTGAGCTTCCTCCAGGTGTGGCGTTTGGGGACAAAGGCCCTCTGCTCCCAGGCCCTCTTGCCGCCCCATCCTGATGCACTTGGCTCAGACAAGCCCGACATTGCCAGCAGGCACTTGAACTCTGGGATATTTAGGGAACCGTGTACCCAAGGCAGGCCGGGGCCCTGCTCTGAGGCCACCTCAGCCTGTCCCCCCAGAGGCCTTGGTCAGACGTGCACAAGCCCACACGTGTTCCCCTTGAATCCTCTTCCACACACATCCCGCTTCAGCTCCTTTATTCCGGATCCTGCCGTTTAAACTTCTAACAGTGTCCCCTTTGTTGCAAACCAAAACCGTGTCTGTGTCTCACAAACACCCGCAGCCTCGTTCTGGTCTAGAAAACATCCGTTAGTTGGCGGAGGCACCCGCTCGCCCATCTGCACCAGCCTCGGGGTCCTGTCCCTCCTGCACCACCCACCTTCAGGGCAGCAGGGGAGCCATGTTTCTCCCCAGAGTGTGATGGCAGCTCCTGCCCTGTGAGATGTCGCCACTCAGCAGACCACACACCAGACTGAGCAGGTGCAGACAGCAGTCTTTTCTATCTCCTGCCTTCACAGGCAGTGGCACCCCTGCTGGGGTCCCTGGGGTCCTGTGGGGGCCGTTCCGCTCATGCAGGAGGGCCCAGACCAGAATCACCCAAGGATGGGGCGTGCTCAGCGGGAGGCCAGCAGGTGTGTCCCCAAGGGCTGGGGCCCTGGAGGCCAGCCACCACCCTTCCTCTGCTGGTCATGGGCCCAGCGGCACAGGCTCCTGGTGAGCAGGCACCCACGGCGGGTCCTGCCCTCACCCCCCACTTTATCACGTGGAACCTCAAAGCCCCTCCTTGGCGGTGAGCTGGGAGTGGTTCTGCTGGGGTTCTGCCCCCCTTCCGCTGACCTTGGGAGCTCCCAGAGGTCCAGCCTCACAGCAGGAAGGAAGTGTGTTCTCTGGACCCTGTGAGGCCCTCAGTGCCGTGGGCCGCCCTCTGTGGGACTTGTCTTGGCTCCGCCACGGCCAGCGCTCTTCACCTTCTCTCTTCTTTCAGCTGAGGATGGACAGGAGCTGGTCAGCCCCTGTCTGTCTACTGGTTTCAGAGGAGAGTGGACGCATGCTGAAGTGACGTACAGGATTGCAGGACAGGAGGCAGGTATGACATGGAGGCGGGAGGCTTGGAAGGGTCGAAGGCAGCCCCTTACCCCCTAGCACCTGAGAGAAGCAGGGGTCCTGTCCAGCCTCCTTCTCAGACTGGCCTGTACTTGGCTGTGAGATAAGACTCAGCTCTGGAGCGCCAGCCTCCCACAGGCTCCCTGCATGGGCCTCCCCGTCTGCCGCCAGATGCTCCTCCAGAGGCCAGGTTTCCCAGCAGGCCTCTAGTGTGGAAGGGCCTGGACGTCCCCCGGCCTCAAGCTGACAGCCAGGCCCTGCTGTGGACCATGCCACCCTGGCCCATGCTCCAGCGAGGACGGGAGAGGCCAAGGAGCCCCTGGCCTGTCTCACTCACAGCGCCCCATTCCTCTGTGCTCTGAGTTTCTTCTGAAAGGGTTACTCTGATACCGTGTCCAACCTGGACGTGCCACTGATGGAACTGTTTGCACAGACAGCACTTCTGACCTCAAATGTGGGGTATTCCCTCACCATCCAGCTTTCTGCCACCAGTGGGTATCCTGTGATTCAGCTCAGTTCTGACACTGACAGAGTCAGGGCAGAGACCCTGAGCCCCCCTCCTCAGAGACCCCTTGCAAGTGCTCAGCCCCCGTTCCTCTGACCGACCTGTTACAAATCAGGGGTTCCCACAACCCCATCCTGAAATCCAGTAACTTGCTGGCAGGGATCACAGAACTCTGGGAAACATATTCCTCTTGCTGGTTCCTTCTAAAGGACACAGCTGGGAAACAAATGAGAGAGAGGCACAAGGCAGTCATGTGGAAGGGTGCCTGGAGCCCCCCACATAAGGGTACTCCCCCAACCGTACACACATGTCTCCAACCCAGAAGTTCTCTGAGCCCCTTCATGAAGGCGTTTTATGAGGCTTCTTGCAGAGGGACTGATCAACTCAGTGGCCGGTGGTGACTGACTCAGTCCCCAGCCCCTCTGCCCATGCCCTCCAGGGGGCGCTGAACGTCCCAGTCTAACCACCAGCCCTCATCCTGAAGCCATCGAGGGTCCCACTGGGAGTCACCTCATTAGCACAAAATTAGGGCTTCTTGAGAATAATGGGACACCCCTCTCACTCTCACCACTCAGGGCCTTACAGGTCTTTACAAGCTCCGTCAGGGACCAAGGACGGAGAGCAAATTCCTATTTTTTATTATCTGGCAATAAACAGGAGGGCACTGGGAAGGGGGGTCGTGGTTTAAGAACAAGCAGGGAAGGCCTCACAGCATGAAGAGATGAGACGTGACGAGCTGGGCAATGAGCTCCAAGCTGCAGGGGCAGCTCACCAAAGGCCCTGAGCTGGCTGCTGCATTTAAGAAGCAAGGAGGAGGCTGTGTGAGGGTCGGAGCAGGGAGAAGGCAGGGAAATGAGATGCAAAGGGCGAGGGGGAGGCTTTGGGGGCCACAGGAAGCTGGACGGAGCTGCCGTCAGACGTGGAGCAGGGCTGGGGCAAGATCAGAAACGGGTCTGGCATGGGCTGTGGGCCATCCACGTCCACTAACTCAGTCTGTGTTGGTCGCACTGCTGAGCAAGTGTCACGACCAGTCTCATGAGCTTGGCAAGCTGCCTCTGAGGCCCAGCCCCCTCCTCTGTGACAGGAGGGGGTGCAGGCCCACCCAGGTGGCTGGTGAGATGGGTGAGACGCTGCACACTCGAGCTGAGCCTGGGGCAGGCAGGGCGAGCGTGGAGTGGACCCACTGGGCTGTGTCAGGGCAGCACCAGGCGCCCAGCCTGAGGCTGCTGGCCTTCAGGATCAGGGCCACCCTCTGGCCTCCTTTGTGCTCAGTTTCTCCCCTTGACCTGGCCGTAGTGTGTGGCCCCTGAAAGGTTTTGTGAGCACCCCCAGGTCGTGGCCACCTTGGGCCATGTGGTCAGGCGCCCAGAGCCCTCTGACTGCCGAATCTGCTTTCTCTTCGCCCCAGCGGGGAGCCTCTACCAGCTGTGCGCCCGCCGAGTGTCCGAGATCCTCCGAAACAAAGTGCACAGGACGGAGGAAGTGAAGGACGTGGAATTCTATGCCTTTTCCTACTATTATGACCTTGCCGCAAATGTGGGCCTCATAGGTAAGGGTGGGGCCGGATTTGCTATGTGGAGGCCTGGGGTGTGGGACCTCTGGCAGAGGGCCCGCCAGTCACATCGGGGTGGTGGGAGAGCAGGGACCTGTCGTGAGTAGAGAGTACCAGGCCCCTCTTTTATAAATAATTCAGTTCTCTGAGCCGCTTAATGCAGGAAGGCTTCCTGGCTGTTGGTGCATACTCTCACTTGTTGTGATTCTCAAACCCTCAGCTGCTGGCACCCACTCCTCAGACCACCCTCAGGAGCTTATGTGTGTCACCCTGACCCCTCCCTGACCCGTGAGTGCCATCAGGGCAGAAGATGGCATTGGGAGTCTGAAACCGGTGCTCATCAGACCCACTAGAAAGTCTCGAGAGGGTCATGAGGTCACTTCACTGGGTCAGGACTGGAAATGTCTTTTGATGAGATCGATTAAGGGTGCCAGAATGTTGTCCATGGCGAGGATGAAACATTAATGTGCATAGAAAATCGCCCTGGAGAGACAGAGGCCATCAGATTGGCTATGCTGTTGGGTCTTACATGGACGATGGCCAGCAGGATGAGGCTGGGATGGGGGAAGGTGACCCCTCACCTGGGCCCAGGTCCCTCTCTCTGGGGCATCCTAGCAGCTGCCCTGCCTGCGGGCTCCCCCAAGCTGGAACCAGGGCACCTCGTCCTTATTCTCCGATGCCCAGACATGCAGCCATCCACCTCTGGACCTCTCCCCCAGGGTGCGTGGGCCCCGGGGCCTCAGTGCTGTCTCTGCTCCGCAGCCCTGGTGCCAACGGGGTGCTTGGTCCCATCCACAGATGCAGAGAAGGGAGGCAGCCTTGTCGTTGAGGACTTTGAGATAGCAGCCAAGTATGGTGAGTGGCCTGGAGGCAGGACACCATCCCAGGCTTGAGGCAGCCCTGGCCCCAGATTTCTCTTCGGCTCCTGCCTGTTGCCCAGACAAGCCTTCAGGGGTGTGAGCATGTGAGGGGCCACCAAGCTAGCTGGACCCCAGCCCGCCATGCCTTGTGTGGCCTGAGCGGTGGGGGCAAGGGTTTTAGTCCTGGGGTGTGGGGCGTGGACTCCCCTGATTTCACTTTTTCTGACTGTTTGGCTAGGATAAACTCAAGCCCCCAAAGTGTCCCAGCAGATTCACAGTTGCCAGGGTCCCCTGCACAGCAGAGCCCAGAGAGGGGGACCAAGATCCGATCACTGGGGTGTGGCTGGGGCCGGGTTGCCCACCCTTCCCTCCTCACTCCCCACTGGCAGATGTGTGGGCCGCTTGTAGCAGTTTCACCCTGAGTCCCTCTCCCAGTTGCAGGTCCAAGGAGTTAAATTCTGTATTTCTCCATCAAACGACCTCCTTCCCCTCTCCCTGCCCCCAGAAAGGCTTCTTTTCCACCGTTCTCCTCACTTCTGGGTTTGTCACCTGGACACCAGCAGGAGAAGGCTCTGAGCAGAGGCTGTGGGTGGTCTGTCTGTCCTCCTTGTGAAGAGGGGTGGGTTGCTCTTTCTCACCAGCTTTGAAGGCATTTCCGGTCCTCAGGAGGCTGGGGTCCACACCCAGGAGAGGTGGCTGGGGTCACTGGGTGGAGACAGAGCCAGAGTGGGTGGTGGACCCTCAAGTCCCTGCTGGTGCTGGACTCTGACCAGCAGGGGACCCTGGGCAGTGCAGGGCCTGAGAGGTGGTGCCCTGTGTGGGTGGAGCTGGGCAGCCTGGGCCCATGCCCCCACCCAGGAGCTGTGTGCCCCGCAGTGTGCCGGACGGCAGAGACCCGGCCGCCACTCAGCCCCTTCCTGTGCCTGGACCTCACCTACATCAGCTCACTGCTCCAGGAGCTTGGCTTCCCAAGGGACAAAGTGCTGAAGGTAGGGACCCTGGGGTGCCTCCTCCCTGCCCCTCAAGAGCACGTGCGTGCCTTCCCCACACACGTGCTCCTCTCCCGATTTATCTCTTCAAGCTGACCCGGAAGATCGACAACGTGGAGACCAGCTGGGCTCTGGGCGCCACTTTTCATTACATCGACTCCCTGAGCAGACACAAGAGCCCCGCCTCGTAGCCACTGAGTTGCCAGCCGTCCCCACAGAAGCACAGGCTCTGCAAGAGCAGGCCCCTTTAGGACCCCTGACTTGCGGGATGGGGGCCACGGCACCAGCCGGGACCCTCCTCCCCACAGCCGCACACACCAGCCCCTGGGTGCGCTGGAACGCAGCCCAGGCTTTGGCTCCAGGTGGACAGTGTCCAGACAGGGCAGGGGGCGCAGGCTGAGGCCAGGGAGGCCCCGCTGCCATCCACACTGTCCCATCTCAGACCGAGGTGGCTGTGACAGGCATCCCATGACAGGAGTCTTGTTCTGTGCTGCTCTCCAGCGGGCGTGCCCCCGGGCCAGAAGGCCTGGTGACCCTGGGGGTATGGACTGTGACGTCATCCAGAAGCCGCGTCCTCAGGGGCCTCAGGCTCAGCAGCCAGGTTGGCACTGAGCATGGGATGGGGGCTGGAGGGGATGCCTCTCCATGGCCCACCTGCTGGGCTCCTCAAGGGGCCTAAATGTGAGTGTACACTGCTGTGAAGAGTGTGTATGTCTGTGTGGTGCCAAGCAATCATGAAGAAGCTGTGTCCTGAGCTCTGTGTGTGTGTGTGTGTGTGTGTGTGTGTGTGTGTGTGTGTGTGTGTGAGTGACATCTGTGTGGTGCCAAGTGTTCACGCAGAATCTGTGTCCTGAACCATGCTTGTGTGTGTGTGTGTGTGTGAGTGACGTCTGTGTGGTGCCGAGTGCTCGTACAGAAGCTGTGTGCTGAGCCCACTGGATGTATCGCTGCCTGAGCCGTTGGCCGCCAAGCAGTGTCCACCCGGCCACAGCCCCGGATCCACCCTCTGGCGGCCGAGCCCTCACAGGGCTCTCTTGGCCCCAGGCCCACAGCTGCTCCTGTGGTGAATGCACAGTTCTCTAAATAAACTGAACCTCATGTGTTCCACTTGAAACAAAGGGTTTTCCAGGGTTTCTGCTCCTCCGATTCCTCTTGGTGAGCATCAGCACTGTCCCTCCACCCCCAGCGCCCACACTGATGTTCCCGTTCACTGAAGCTGAAACAAAAACCTGCCCCCGTGGGTGATGCATGATGGCAGGATTAAAGTCCTGTCAGTGCCTCTTGGGGAGACAGCAGCAGCAGGACACACACAGGCCCCACTGGGCACTCCTGGTATCCCCTGTCGGGGTGGGCCTGTGGAGGTCCAGGCTTTTCTGGGGTCTAGCAGAGCAGAGCTCCCTCTGGACTATGACATCTGTGGGCTCATCATTTCCAGGGCCAAGTGGTCTGGAGCAGGCACTGACTTCCAGCTACAGTGTGTCTTGTGAGGATCTGGTTTTAATCAAGGACCAGCAGAAGGGGGTCACAGCCCGGACAAAGACCAGACCGACCTTCCTAGAGCTGCAGGGGTCCAGAGTGGCGTGACTGCTTCATAAGCCCACATGTCAGGCCTGCAGAGGTGTGAAACCTGAGAAGACCTGAGCCTGCAGGTCAGACACCGGGAGTCTGCACCCTCCCCTGGGGGCCTGACTAGGTGGGGGGACCACTGAGGATCTGGTTTTAATCAAGGACCAGCAGAAGGGGGTCACAGCCCGGACAAAGACCAGACCGACCTTCCTAGAGCTGCAGGGGTCCAGAGTGGCGTGACTGCTTCATAAGCCCACATGTCAGGCCTGCAGAGGTGTGAAACCTGAGAAGACCTGAGCCTGCAGGTCAGACACCGGGAGTCTGCACCCTCCCCTGGGGGCCTGACTAGGTGGGGGGACCACAACATCCCCAACTCCAGAGGGCTGAGGGCAGGCCATCAGGACAGATGCCGAGAACTGGAGCCAACTGCCCTCTGCCCAGTGGGTTCCCCGAAGTGTCAGCCTTGAGATGGGGGACAGAGGTCTGCGTATGGACATGGCAGGAAAAGACAGCGGGGAGATGCTGTCCCCAGACAAAAAGCCACCTCAGGACTGAAGCCTGCGGATCTGCTTGACAAGGAAATGAAAACCTGCTCCCCCCATCCTGCAGCCCCACCTTGGCGGGCCTCCCAGCCCCTTCCTTCCACGACAGCTAGCAGCTTAGCTACTGCGCGGACTCCAGAGGCCAGGGATTAAAAATGCACAAAGGCCAAAGTGAAAATTGATTTGGTCCATTTATAGGTCGGTGATCTCACGTCTGAAAAAGTAAACAACTGGCCATCTCCCAAGAGAGTCCCAAATAAGTCATGGAACGTTTTTGAGCTGAGCAGACTATGCAAGTCATTCACTGTCTTTGTGATAATAAAACAGGCTCTTGCTTTTTCAAAAATAGCCACACTGCACATTCCAGCACGTCGTGGGTGATGCACACAGGTAAGAGGCTCCCACCCATGTGTCCTGCCCCGTGGATCCCGCGCTCACTCAGAGAAGGCACCCCGTCTGCATGACAAGACCCCGTGGCATCCAGCTTGCATTCCCGCACACATGCGTGAACCAGCCTGACACTGCGGACCCAACGGCAGCAACATGGCAAATGTGCTTCATTTTAGGGTGCTTCTCAGAAGTGTATTTTAATAAGGAGTTTAAAATCTAAGTTAAATTGCCGCTTAAATTGAATGGTGGTGGAGAGGCTTGGATTGACAGAAATTAGGAAAAAAATGGAATTAAGCTGAATCTTTCTCCCTAACATGAAATGTACCCTCTGAATACTCAGAATCATTCCACTTACTTCCTCTTCATCCTCACGGAGTTAAACATCGGGAAAATAGGAAATATGCCTTGAGCTCTGTGGTCTTAGGCGGCTCACTGAGGGGTTGACCTCTGGGGTCGGGTTCTGAGAGGCTGTTGTGTGGAGCTGGGAATCTATCTTCCCCACCCTCTTGAAGAGCCGGGATGAGTCTTAAGAGAAAGAGATGGAGTGGTTGAAGGGGCAGCCTTGCCAATCCAGAGAACCGCTCGAGTGACAAGCACCCGTGAAGGTCAGGGCCCCGTTGGGAGCCAAGTCCTTTAAGAAGCTACACTCTCCAAAAAACAGTTTTGAGAACCCCTAGAAGGGCTCTGGGGAGGACTTCACTCAAAATGCTCCCAAGGGCTTGCCCACTGCTCTTTCCCTGCCTCACGCAGGAATGGGTTCCCCAGCCAAGACAGTCTTGAATTGTTCTTTCCCTAATTGAGGTTCAGTTGACGTGTAACTGGATTAGTTTCCCTCTATGACATGATGTATATGTTGTGGGATGATCACAGTAAGTCTAGTTAACATACATAACATACATAAGTCTAGTTAACATAACAGTCACCATACACGGTTACAGAATACTTTTTCTTGTGATACCTACCCTCTTCAGTTCAGTGCAGTCGCTCAGTCATGTCAGGCCTCCCTGTCCATCACCAACTCCCGGAGTTCACCCAAACCCACGTGCATGGAGTCATTGATGCCATCCAGCCATCTCATCCTCTGTCGTCCCTTTCTCCTCCTGCCCCCAATCCCTTCCAGCATCAAAGTCTTTTCCAATGAGTCAACTCTTCGCATGAGGTGGCCAAAGTACTGGAGTTTCAGCCTCAGCATCAGTCCTTCCAATGAACCCCCAGGACTGGTCTCCTTTAGGATATACTGATTGGATCTCCTTGTAGTCCAAGGGACTCGCAAGAGTCTTCTCCAACACCACAGTTCAAAAGCATCAGTTCTTCGGCGCTCAGCCTTCATCTTAGCAGCTTTCAAGCGAGCGATGCAGTGTTGTTAACTGTGGTCACCGTTCTGCATGCTGCATCCCCAGGGCTTTATAACTGGAAATCTACCTTCTGATCTATTTCATGTCCCCCACCACTCCCGACCTCTGGAAACCAGCAGTCTGATGTCTGTTTTGATAACTTCTGTTTTTTAGATTCCACGTGTGTGGATACCTCAGTTGGTAAAGAATCTGCCTGTAATGCAGGAGACCCCTGTTCGATTCCTGGATCAGGAATATCCCCTGGAGAAGGGATAGGCTACCCACCCAGTATTCTTGGGCTTCCTTTCGGGCTCAGCTGGTAAAGAATTGGCCTGCAACTCGGGAGACCTGGATTCGATCCCTACGTTGGGAAGATCCCCTGGAGGAGGGAAAGGCTACCCACTGCAGTATTTTGGCCTTTTTTGATAACTTCTGTTTTTTAGATTCCACGTGTGTGGATACCTCAGTTGGTAAAGAATCTGCCTGTAATGCAGGAGACCCCTGTTCGATTCCTGGATCAGGAATATCCCCTGGAGAAGGGATAGGCTACCCACCCAGTATTCTTGGGCTTCCTTTCGGGCTCAGCTGGTAAAGAATTGGCCTGCAACTCGGGAGACCTGGATTCGATCCCTACGTTGGGAAGATCCCCTGGAGGAGGGAAAGGCTACCCACTGCAGTATTCTGGCCTGATGAATTCCAGGGACTGTATAGTCCATGGGGTCGCAAAGAGTCAGACATAGCTAAGCACCCTTCATTTTGTGTGATCATATAGTACTTGTCTTTCTCTGTCTGACTTATTTCACTTAGCATAATGTCCTTTAGGTTCATCCATGTTGAAAATGGCAATATTTAATTCTTATGGCTGAGTCCTATCCAATTACATACATAAACCACATCTTTATCCATTCATCTGTTGATGGACATCTAGCTTGCTTTCATATCTTAACTATTGTAAATAATACTGCTATGAATGTTAGGGTGCATGTATCTTTTCTAATTAATGATTTTATTTCCTTTGGATATAGTCCTCGAAGTGGAATTTCTGCATCATATGGTAGTTCTATTTTCCTTGAAAGGAAACTCCATATTATTTTCCATGGTGAATGCACCAATTTATATTCCCACCAACAGGGCCCAAAAGTTCCCCTTCTCCACATCCTCGCCAGTACTTAACTCCTGGCTTTTGATGATAGCCTTTCTGACAAGTGTGAGATGATATCCATTGTAGTTTTGATTTGCATTTTCCTGATGGTGAGTGATACTGAGCATCTTTTTCTGTGCCTGTTGGCTATCTGTATCTCTTCTTTGGCAAAATGTCTATTCAGATCCTCTGCCCATTTTTAATCAGATTGTTTGTTTTTCTGCTATTGAGTTCTTAACTCCTGGCTTTTGATGATAGCCTTTCTGACAAGTGTGAGATGATATCCATTGTAGTTTTGATTTGCATTTTCCTGATGGTGAGTGATACTGAGCATCTTTTTCTGTGCCTGTTGGCTATCTGTATCTCTTCTTTGG
This sequence comes from Madoqua kirkii, assembly GCA_006408675.1. Classification (NCBI taxonomy): domain Eukaryota; kingdom Metazoa; phylum Chordata; class Mammalia; order Artiodactyla; family Bovidae; genus Madoqua; species Madoqua kirkii. The sequence goes on from SJYC01111808.1 coordinate 36,015, forward strand.
CAAAATGTCTATTCAGATCCTCTGCCCATTTTTAATCAGATTGTTTGTTTTTTTGCTATTGAGTTGTATGAATTCTTTATATAATTTGGATATTAACCCCTTATCAGATATATGATTTATAAATACTTACTTCCCTTCAGTAGGCTGCCATTGTGTTTTGTGGATGGTTTGCTTTGCTCTGCTGGGTAAGAACATTTTAAATCATGACTGTTATGCCAAATTTCCCTGCAACTCTACTGGCAGTCAGCTGCCAGCTTCCTGAGCTCTCACCAACACAACTCTGTCCAGGCTGTTTGCTCTGCCATTCTAACAGGTAAAAATGATGACTGATGGTTTTACTAGGCACCAATCTACTTCATCTTGTATGTGTATGTGAAACATCTGTTCATGTCCTTTGACAATGTCTATCAGATTATGGTCATTTTCTTGCTAATTTTTAGGAAACTTACATATTAAGGAAATTAGCTATTGTGACAGAATTTGTTGCAAATTTCCCCCATTTTATCAATATTACTACATTTTTACTTTACTTTTTCAATATACAATTTTACTATTTTAATGTAGTCAGATGAATCCAATTTCTCTCTCTCTCTTTTTGTGGCTATACTGCATGGCTTGTGGGGTCTTAGTTCTTTGACCAGGGATTAAACCCAGGTCCTGGCAGTGAAAGCACCAAGTCTTAACCACTGGACAGCCAGGGAATTCCCTAAATTTGTCTAATTTATAACCGTTCTTGTACAATTTACCTTGCTTGTTGAATTCTGGGTTTTGTGTCATCATTAGAAAGAGTCCCCCACTGAGAGAGTTTTAAAAGTTAACAAAACAGTTTTTTTTAAATATAGTTTTCACTTTTAGATTACCTTCAGCATCCCTGCATATGCTTTTGAATACTCTCAAAAGAGATGGGAACACCAGACCACCTGACCTGCCTTTTGAGAAACCTATATGCAGGTCAGGAAGCAACAGTTAGAACTGGACATGAAAAAACAGACTGGTTCCAAATAGGAAAAGGAGTATGTCAAGGCTGTAAATTGCCACTCTGCTTATTTAACTTCTATGCAGAGTACATCATGAGAAACACTGGGCTGGAAGAAACACAAGCTGGAATCAAGATTGCCAGGAGAAATATCAATAACCTTAGATATGCAGATGACACCACCCTTATGGCAGAAAGTGAAGAGGAACTAAAAAGCCTCTTGATGAAAGTGAAAGTGGAGAGTGCAAAAGTTGGCTTAAAGCTCAGCATTGAGAAAACGAAGATCATGACATCTGGTCCCATCAGTTCATGGGAAATAGATGGGG
>SJYC01111809.1:0-16218 GCA_006408675.1 Madoqua kirkii
GAAAGTGAAGAGGAACTAAAAAGCCTCTTGATGAAAGTGAAATTGGAGAGTGAAAAAGTTGGCTTAAAGCTCAACATTCAGAAAATGAAGATCATGGCATCCGGTCCCATCACTTCAGGGGAAATAGATGGAGAAACAGTGGAAACAGTGTCATAATTGGGGGGGGGGCTCCAAAATCACTGCAGATGGTGACTGCAGCCATGAAATTAAAAGACACTTACTCCTTGGAAGAAAAGTTATGACCAACCTAGATGGCATATTCAAAAGCAGAGACATTAGTTTGCTGACTAAGGTCCGTCTAGTCAAGGCTATGGTTTTTCCAGTGGTCATGTATGGATGTGAGAGTTGGACTGTGAAGAAGGCTGAGTGCTGAAGAATTGATGCTTTTAAACTGTGGTGTTGGAGAAGACGCTTCAGAGTCCCTTGGACTGCAAGGAGATCCAACCAATCCATTCTGAAGGAAATCAGCCCTGGGATTTCTTTGGAAGGAATGATGCTAAAGCTGAAACTCCAGTACTTTGGCCACCTCATGCAAAGAGTTGACTCACTGGAAAAGACTCTGATGCTGGGAGGGATTGGGGGCAGGAAGTGAAGGGAGGATGAGATGGCTGGATGGCATCACGGACTCGATGGAGATGAGTCTGACTGAACTCCGGGAGTTGGTGATGGACAGGGAGGCCTGGCGTGCTGGGACTCGTGGGGTCGAGAAGAATCAGACACGACTGAGGGACTGAACTGAAGTGAACTGTACTGTAGTTTGTTATGTACTTTGATACTGTTTGAACTTTTACAGTAAGCGTGTATATGCAATTTTAAAACCAAACTGAATTCTTTACATGAAAACCTATTTAAAAAAATTTTTTTAACTGTATCATATAAGATGCTTCACTGTAAATACTGGATATTTTTTACAGTGTATAAGTTGTATCATTATAATTTAGTGGTAGCAACCACACTTTACCTTGCTTTGGAAATAACCTTACATATGCTTCAGTGGGTGAATGGTTAAACATACTTAACAGATCCATACCATACAATACTACTCAGCGATAAAATCAACTACTGTTGATACATGCAACAACTTGAATAAATATCCAAGAAATTATACTGTGTGGCAAAAAAAAATAGTTCCCAAAGGTTAAATGCTGTATAATTGCATTTATATAACATTTTGGTCTCCCCAGGTGGCTCAAAGGTAAAGAATCTGCCTGCAATACAGGAGACAGGGGTTTGATCCCTGGGTTGGGAAGGTCCCCAGGAGGAGGCCATGGCAGCCCACTCTAGTATCTTGCCTGGAGAATCCCATGAACGAGGAGCCTTGCAAACTATAGTCCATAGGGTCACAGAGTCAGGCACCACTGAAGCAACTGAACACAAGCATATAGCATTTTAAAATGACAACATTTTAGAAGTAGGGAACAAATTAGTGGTTGCCAGGAGTTAGGGATGGGAGGGGGAAGGAGGAGGAAGATGAGAGTGGTGATAAAGGGCAGCACCAAGAATTCTTGTGATAAAGGAGCAGCTGTGTAGCTTGACTGTGGTGGTGTATACACAGACCTACACAAGTGATTAACTGGGGAAAGCTGTAGAGATTAGTGGTCATATGTCTGTATTTTGTTTTCGATATTGAATTATGGTTTTGTAAGATGTTACCATTAGTGGAAACTGGGTAGACATAGGGGATCTGGCTGTGTTATTTCTTACATTGTCATGTGAATTATCTCAAAAATTTCACATAAAATGAAGGATAGCTAAAAATTCCCCAGAAATTGTGAAAAATACCACAGTTCAACTAGCTCAGATAAGCCCCAGCAAAGTAAGTAAAGGAAATCTGTAAGTAGAGTGGTAAAGGACAACTTTACAAACTTGCAAATTCATTAATTTGCAATTTCTCTCTCTTGCTTAGTAGTCAAGTACCAAAGACATGACTTTTCAACTACTCTACATTTTCCAATCTCCTGTATGGTCTGCTGCTGCTCAGTCACTTCAGTCGCGTCCAACTCTGTGCAACCCCATAGACAGCAGCCCACGAGACTCCGCCGTCCCTGGGATTCTCCAGGCAAGAACACTGGAGTGGGTTGCCATTTCCTTCTCCAATGCATGAAAGTGAACAATGAAAGTGAAGTTGCCCAGTCATGTCTGACTCTTAGCGACCCCATGGACTGCAGCCTACCAGGCTCCTCCGTCCATGGGATTTTCCAGGCAAGAGTACTGGAGTGGGATGCCATTGCCTTCTCCATCCTGTATGTCTAGTGTGATTAAATGCCTAATTTCTTGCATGTATAATGTTTTCAACTGGGGACCTTAAGGAATAAACTAGCTATTTTCTTTGCCTTTCCTGTAAACCAAAGTAAGAATATGCCTACGACCTGGTTTTGACTGTTGGAATGTCATTGAAACAAGGTAGAAGGAAGCTGGGTTCCTGAGTGACATTGTGGATGAGAGCCCACGGATCAGCCGGGGTAGGCAGCCTGGATGGTCCCTGTCAATTTGAACTATTTTGTTTTTAGTTTCCCTCATTACACATGGTGCTTCCCTAAATTGATAACACACTCAGACATTATCACAGTGTAACTGCAGAACACCGAACAGAAAAGACAAAGCACTTTTTTAAAGGAGCTACTGTTATTAACAGAAACCAACTTTTCCCCAAAGGTTACCACTATATTGAATTTTATAGTTATCAACCCTATATTTCTCTGAATACTTTTATTAAATATGTATCATTAGCAATATGGTATCATGTTGCTTGTTTTTAATAATGGAGAAGGAAATGGCAACTCTTTCCAGTATTCTTGCCTGGAGAAACCCATGGACAGTGGGGCCTGGTGGGCTCCAGTCCATGGGGTCGCAAAGAGTCGGACACAACTGAAGTGACTTTAGCACATAAACAGTATCACTATGAATTTTTTTGCAACTTGCCTTTTTGGTCAATGTTATGTTTTATCAATATATTTGAGTTGAAACAACTGTTTCATTCATTTTCGCTGCTGAGTAATATTCCATTGCATTGATATACTGCTTCAATTTATTAATCTATTCTTTTCTTGATGGTCATTTAGGTTATCCAGATGTTGCTATTTCAAACAATAGTGGTATGAATATTTTTCTACATATCTCTAATGTGAGAGTTTCTTTGAGTTTTGTGCTTATGAGTGAAAATATTGGTCATAGAATCTGCACATTTTCATAGGATACTGTCAAGTTGCTCACCAAAATATTTATATCAATTTATACTCATTACCATATAAAAGTTTGTTTCTACACATCCTCAGTATTGTCAGATATTTAAAAATTTGTAATAATAAAAGTGGAATTATATCTCCCTATGGCTCTAAGTTGCATTTTCTTAATGAGGTTGATCAACTTTTCATATATTTATTGGCCATTTAGTTTTCTCCCTTCATGAATTGCCTTTCATTCTCTATTAGTGTTTCAGTTCAGTTGCTCAGTCATGTCTGACTCTTTGCGAACCCATGAACTGCAGCACACCAGGCCTCCGTGTCCATCACCAACTCCTGGAGTTCACTCAGACTCACATCCGAGTCTGTAGTACCATCCAGCCATCTCATCCTCTGTCGTCCCCTTAAAAAAAGTAAATAAAACAACCTGAAAGGTTTATCAGAGCCTGGCCCTGCCTGTGTGGCTCCAGAGGCCAGAATTCAGACTCACAGAGAACCTGGTAATGGGGAAAGATGTCCTGAAAGAAAATGGCTCTTAATTCAAGGGTGCATTCAAGGGTACCCGAAAAGGGCTCCCTGCTAGGAGGTGAGAGGTCAGCATCAGTTGCCTCCCTGGCTGCTTCATACTTTCCACTTCCTTGGATTCACCTTGAAAATTATGTTGAGTGTGTGGCCAGATGAGCAAAGCACGTGCTGCATCCCTCGGTTCTGAGCTACAATAACAGCCGTGGCCTTTGTTGATGGAGGGCTTACTGGGTGTCAGGCATGAAGTCAACAGTCCCTCATGCAGCTCAGAGGCTGGGATGTCTGAGCTGAAGGTCAGTGACAGGAGATGAAGGGGGTCCCTTGCACCCAGGTCTGCAGGCTTCCAAACTCCAAACTGATGTGCCTCCTAAGTTAAGAGTGTCTCCAGATGAATTTTTCATCACATCAGGCCTTGCATGTAGCTATTTATCAAAAGTGGGTTTCCCTGCTGGAGAATCAGTCATTACAATACTCATGAGCATGGAATAAATTTTAAAAAATTAGCTCCAGGACTTTCTTGGTGGTCCAGTGGTTAAGAATCCGCCTGCCAATGCAGAGGACTCAGGTTCAATCCCTGGTCCGGGAAGATTCCACATGCAGTGGAGCAACTAAGCATGTGAAGCACAACTGCTGAGCCCTCGCTCTGCAACTACCAAGGCTGCACCGCAACGAGAGGAGCCGCGGCAATGAGGCCCGCACACTACAAGTGGAGACTGGCCCCCACTCCACAGTTGGAGAAAGCCCGCACACAGCAGTGACGACCCACGCCCGCCAAATAGAAAGAATTTTTAAAGAATCACATTTTAAAAAGAGAAAAACAGCTCCAGGCTTGACTGCCGCTGTCACTTCGACGGTCCAGATGTCTTGCTTTGCCGCATTGTTGACTAGTGGATACTAGCTGCTCTTTAAGAGCCTGAGTGAAAGTGAAGGTGAAGTCGCTCACCCGTGTCCGAGTCTCTGCAACCTCATGGACTGTAGCCCACCAGGCTCCTCTGTCCATGGGGTTTTCCAGGCAAGAGTTCTGGAGTGGTTTGCCATTTCCTTCTCCAGGGGATCTTCCGATCCCAGGGATCGATCCCAGGTCTCCCGCATTGTAGGCAGATGCTTTACTGTCTGAGCCACCAGGTAAGAGCCTGAGTGCAGCCTGTAAACCTTAGGGTCTGCCTCGGGTGTATGTGGCTAAGAAGCAGACATCTCCAGTACGACACCCTCTCCGGAAGCCTCTCTGAAGGTCAGGAGGGTGCCAGGGTGGTGCGTTTGTGGCACAGAACACAGGCAGTGGGATGGCTCCAAACACACCAAACATACCTTCCTCAGCTGCATATGCTGAGGGGATTAGCATATGCAGCTGATGGTTCTCCAGACCCACTGGAAAGCAGCTCCAAATTGAATGGGTTTGCACAGGAAAATGCTGGAGTTCAGGGCCTGCAGATCCTGTTCCAAAGCAACAAGGGGAGAGGGGAATGTAAACCAGGGTTTGCAGCTTTCTCTTCCCTTTAGAGAAGAGATTTCAAAGAATTTTTTTAAATGACTCTCCATGCATTTGGAATATTATTTGGCAGTAAAAATGGCATAATCTATAACATGGATGAACCTTGAAAACAGGAGGCCAAGTGAAAGGAGCTAGGCACAAGAGATCACATATTGCATGATTCTGTTTACACAAAACGTCCAGAATAAGCAAGTCACAGAGACAGCAAGCAGCCTGGGGGTTGCCTAGGGCTCTGGGTGGGGGTGGGGAGAACTGGGAGTAGCTCTTAACTGAGAGGTACAGGGTTTTGCGGCATTGATGAGAAGGTTCTAAATTTAGATTATGGTGATGGTGATGGTGATGGTGATGGTGATGTTTGCATGACTCTAAAATATTAAATGCTGTTAAACACTACTGAATCAGGCTCTTTAAGGGGGTAAATTATGGAATATAATTATAAAATGGTATTTAATATACCATATATAAAATCTCAGTAGTTCAGCGTGCTGAGTGCCCAGTTGCTCAGTCATGTACAACTCTTTGTGACCTCATGGACTATAGCCCACCAGGCTCTTCTGTCCATGGAATTTTCCAGGCAAGAATACTGGAGTTAGTTGCCATTTCCTCCTCCAGGGGATCTTCCTGACCCAGGGATAGAATCTTAGTCTTTAACGTCTCCTGAATTGGCAGGAGGGTTCTTTACCACTGTGCCAAAATAAAGTAGTTTGAAAAATGAAGACTGGAACTCTAGGAAGGCAGCTACGTAGAACAGCACATTTCCCCTAGAAAGTTCCCTTTGTGCTTAACCACATCTTATCATTTTGTTCCAATCTGAAAGCACAAGGTCCTTTCTTCCTTTTTTAGCTCCTAGGCATTAAAAAAGAAATTGATTTCTCTAAGTTTACTTAATTTAAATTTAATAGACATATAACACTGTATTAGTTCAGTGTGTACAACGTGGGCTTCCCTGGTGGCTCAGATGGTAAAGAATCTGCCTACAATGCAGGAGACCTGGGTTTGATCCCTGAGTCAGGAAGACCCCCTGGAGAAGGAAATGACAACCCATACCAGTATTCTTGCCTGGAGAATCCCATGGACAAAGGAGTCTGACGGACTACGGGCCACAGAGAGTCGGACACGACTAAGCGACTGAACAGCAGTAGCACGGCAGTACAAGTAGTGATTCAGTACTTGAATATATTGCATAATGATCACCACATCTCTAGTTACCATCCACCACCTCACATAGTTACAAGATTTTACCTTGGGTTGTCCCTGGTGGTCCAGTGGTTAAGAATCTGCCTTGCAATTCAGGGGACACGGGTTCAGTCCCTGGTCCAGGAAGATCCCACATGCCCCAGAGCAACTAAGCTGGTGAGCTGCAACTACTGCAGCCTGCAAGCCTAGAGCCTGTGTTCAGCAACAAGAGAAGCCACCACACGGAGAAGCCCCCACACAATGACAAAGAGTAGCCATGCTCTCTGCAGCTAGAGAATGCCCTCCACAAAGACAAAGACCCACCACAGCCAAAAGATAAATAAGTAAATCTTTTAAAAATTTTATCCTTTTATTTTCCCCTTTTGATGACAACTTTAAGATCTACTCTCTTGAGTGGGGCACGCTCAGTTACTCAGTCATGTCCAACTCTTTGCAACCCTATGGATGGTAGTCCACCAGGCTTCTCTGGTGGACTTCTAGTCCATGGCATTCTCCAGGCAAGAATACTGGAGTGGGTTGCCATGCCCTCCTCCAGGGGATCTTTCCAACAGGGATGGAGTCTGAATCTCTGTGTCTCCTGTACTGGCAGGTGGATTCTTTACCACTGAGCTACTTTGTGGAGAAGAGAATGGCAACCCACTCCAGTATTCTTGCCTGGAGAATCCTAAGGACAGAGGAACCTGACGGGCCACAGTCCATGGGGTCACAGAGAGTCGGATACAACTATAGTGACTTTGCACACATGCATGAACCTGGGAAGAGCCAAGATCTACTCTCTTAGCCACTTTCAAATATGCAATGCAACATTAGTAGCTATAGTCCTACTGCATGTTACATTCTCAGGACTTTTTTAAAATTTTTATTTATTTATTTATGGCTGTATCGGGTCTTCATTGCAGCCTGTGGGCTTCTCTCTCGTTGAGACTCGTGGGTTTGGTTGCCTTGCAGCATGTGGAAGCTTGTGCAGCCCCGAAGCACTGGAAGGTGGACTCTTAACCACCAGGGAAGTCCAGAAGTTTGCACCTCTTCACCCATCTCACTCATCCTCGATCCCCTACCTCTGGCAGCCACCAAATCTGTATCTATGAGATTAGGTTTTTTTGTTAGTTTACTTTGTTGTTTAGATTTCACATATAAGTGAATTCATGCAGTACCTATTGTTCTCTGTCTGAGTTATTTCACTTAGCATAACATCCTCTAGGTCCATCCTTGTGGTCGCAAGTGGCAAGAAGATATCTTTTTTCTGGCTGGGTAGTATTCCATTGTATACATATAGCACATCTTTAGCCATTCATCATCAGTGGACACTTAGGCTGTTTCCATATCTTGGCTATTGTGAATAATGCTGCAATAAACACAGAGGTGCATATATCTTTGAGTTAGTGTTTTTGTTTTTCTGGATAAATACTCAAGAGTGGAATTGCTGGCTCAAACAGTGGCTCTATTTTTATTTTTTAAGGAAACTCCATACTGTTTTCCATAGTGGCTGCACATTCCCAGCAACAGTACTCGGGTTTTCCCTTTCTCCACATCCTTACCAACACTTTTCTTTTCATGCACTTGGGCATCTGCATGTCTTCCTTGGGAATCATCTACTCAGATTCTCTGCCCATTTTTTAATCAAGTTGTTTGCTTCATTTTTGTTTCTGTTTTTGCTTTGCTGTTGAGTTGTATGAGTTCTTTATATATTTTTAATATTACCAGATATGTGATTTGCAAGTATTTTCTTCCATTCAGTAGGTTGCATTTTGTTGTTGATGGTTTCCTTTGCTGTGTGGGAGCTTTTCAAAATCTTGTACCCTGGAAATTGTAAGACACTGATGAAAGAAATTGAAGAAGACACAAGTAAATGGAAAGGTATTTCATGTTTATGGACTGGAAGAATTAATATTGTTAAAATGTTCATACTACCCAAAGCAGTCGAAAGATTCACTGCAATCCCTATGAAAATTCCAATGGTATTTTTCACAGAAACAGAAGAGTCCTAAACTTTATATGGAGATGCAAAAGACTCTGAATAGCCAAAGCAATCTTGAAAAAAAAGAACAAAGCTGGAGGTATCGTGAGCTATAATAACAATAACATAATAATCAAAATCTTGTGGGATGGGCATAAAAACATAGATCAATAGACCAAAATAACAAGTCCGAAAATAAACACATGCATATGTGGTCAATTAATTCACAATTAAGGAGTCAAGAATATACAGTGGAAAATGGACCATCCTTTCAATAAATGGTGCTGGAAAAACTGGAGAGCCAAAAAAAAAAAAAGAATGAAACTGCACCACAATCTTACACTACATACAAAATTTAACTCAAACTGGATTAAAGACTTGAACTTGAGACCTGAAACCATAAAACTCCTAGAAGAAAACATAGGTAGAAACTCATTGATGTCAGTCTTGGCGATGATTTTTTTTTTATCTGACTCTGAAAGCAAACGTCATAAAAGCAAAAATAAACACTAAACAGGAAAAAGCTTCTGCACAGCAAAAGGAACTAGCAATTATCTGAAAAGGTGACCACTAGACTTTTTTCAGTCTCCTCCTGGTCTCCCCTCAGGCTGAGAAGATCCCCTCCCAGTTGGGGTGAGAGGTCAGGTTGGCTCTTTCCTAGAGAAGCCCTGAGTCCTGCGGGGGCTGGACTCATGGGGAAGGCCACTCAGCTGCCCTCCTGAGTCATAAAAGATTGCCTAAAAAAAAAAGCAAGAGAATTGAAAATCCAGAGAAGACACTGACTTTACCTCCCCTCCCCCCAAATTTCCTTGTGGAACCAAGGATTCTCTTGTTTCCCAGTGACAGTGCCTGGTAGGACTCCACCCAAAGCAAACAGCAGGGCTAAAGGGTTAGCAAAGCAAATAAAGTTTCAGCAAGAAACCTTCCTTCGCTTCCCTGTTGGGTGGACTCTTTTCACTCAGAACCTCAGCTGCAATTTCTCTGCATTGAATGATCTCAGAAAAAACTCAATGTCGCTTCCTAGAGGCCTGGATTTTCAAAAGCTGCCTGTTTGATGGAGCCTGTTTTTGGTACTTAAGCTCTTTCTAGCTTTTATTGCTGACCTAGGGAATTTTTTTTTTTTTTAAGAATATCTTTATTGAGGTATTCTCCTGTAGTAAAATACCGGTCTTAAGTAGAGAGTTCAAACAATTTTGACAAATACAACCTGTAGTCTACCTTAGTCTGTCACCCCAGAAAGTCCCCAGACAATCCCTCTACCCTTGGCCTCTGGGGGACTGTTCTGAATTCCATCCCAACACATTCCCTTTGCCAGTTCTGGAACTTCGTGTAATGAAATGGTACAGTTTGTGCTCTTTTGTGTCCGGCCTTCTGTCTGGCATCATGTTTGTAAGAGTCACTGGCGTCGATTCATTCCTCTTTACGGTTGAGTTAATATTCCACTATATCAATATTCTACACATTGTCTCTTCACTTTCCTGTTGATAGTCACATAGGCTATTTCCACTTTGGGGTAGTAGTGATAAGGCTCCTGTGAACTTCCCTGCATTTTTTATAGACATACATTTTTTATTTCTCTTGAATGAATACCTAAAAGGTCGGGCCACGTGCTAAGTGTCTATTTGACGACTTTATAAGAACCTGCTACACCGTTTCCAGTGTGGCTCTAAACATTACTCTCCCTTGAGCCGCATGCTTCAGTCTCTCCATGCTGTTGGTAATTTTCATGTTGAGCATTGTAACCAGTGAGTCCTGGGGCCTCCTGGGGTTTTTATGTGTGTCTCCCTGATGTGACCTAGTGAATTTTAAAGAGGCTTCAAGAATCCTGCCCAGGCCAGCCACTTCTCCCACTTACTGCACCTTGCCTACATGCGGCAGAAAGAATCACAGAGATTTGCTCTATTTGGAGTATAACCATGGAGCCTAGTGTGGGAGGCCATGCTGGGGACATGGGGCCCTCTCAGAGGAGCACATGTTCTAGGCCAGGGGCAGCACCCTCTATAAACGGCAGATTCAGGCCCACAGCTGACATCAGTCACAATGCTTAGCTCTGTCGTGGACATGTGAAAGCAGCCTAGACAAAATACAGAGGAATGAGTGTCACTTTATTTGTAGACAGTCAAGTTTGGATTTCATCTAATTTTCATATGTCATGAAAATTATCCTTCTTTTGATTCGTTTCAATCATTTGAAAATGTAGAAAGTGTGCCTAACTTGAGGGCCATACCAAAACAGCTGGTGGGCCAGCCCGGGCCGAGAGTAGGCAGAGGCAGCGCCCTGAGATGCAGCTTGAAGCCAGGCAGGCAGCCTTCACAGCAAATCTGCCCCGCCAGGAAGAGGCTCCCCAAGGGCGAGGGCTGTAGAGGTCGAGAACCAGACCAGGGAGCCTGTGGATGTCGGCTGTGTGTCCTTCACCGCCTCTCACAGCCCCACAGGCAGCCCCCAGGCTCCACCATTCGGGCACTGCTTCTCTCTCTCCACCTGCAGCTCTCTCACTGACCCTGGCTCTGACTGCTTACCCTTCGGCCTGGTCACCTCAGAATGCCTGCCCATTAGCTACAGGGGGGCCTGCCCTCACCTGTCACCTCAGCTCCCCCAGGTCAGCTTGGACATGCTAGAGAGGGACTGAGACTGGTTTAGCAAGCTCACCTGGCCAGGGTCGTGGTTTGCAGAAGCTGTGGTGACCTCAACCTTCTGCTGAGGGACTGGCCAGTCCGCCTTGTCGGGGGGATAGTTCTGGGGAGTATCTGGGAGGCAGGGGAGCCCATGAGGAAACTACCATGGGAATCCTGGCAAGAGGACCCAAAGGAGTAGCTGAGGATGATAAAGAGACTAGAAACACTGGGAATAAATGGCTGGAGGCACCAGACTTCCTTTTGGAGGACCAGCTCTAGAGAGAGAGAGTCCTCAAGAGAAGGCGAGTCCATCAGGCCAGATGTTATCTGCACCTGATTTGGGAACAGGCAGGAAGGAAGGCACTGGCCTAGAGAAGGATCTGGAGCCCTGTTGGGTGTGCAGGGAGGGTGAGGAAACAGGATAGATATAGAGAAAAGTGGTGGAAGGCCCTGGGTTGCATACGTAACCCCCGCCCCAGCCCTGCCCCAGGACTACATCACTACACCCACAGTGGGTGACTCCTACGTGTGCCATAATGAGATCACACACCATGTGCGATCAAGAGCTTTCCAGAGGCCATGGAGACACCTCCCACCCAGCTATGCCCACCCCTAAGGCTCAGCAGCAGCCTTAGATCTGCAGGCCTAGAGACTGGCCAGTCCTCCACCCTCACGTGAGCGGAGGCCTGAAGTGCTGCCTTCTCTCGTGCATCACTGTTCCTCTGTGCTGTTGGATGTGGGCCATGGTTCCCATGGCTCTGGGCTATGCAACCGTGGGAATATGCCACAATTTATTTAGCAGCCCAGCACTGGTGGGCATTTGTGTGGTTTCCAGTTTGGGACTGTTTCGAATCTTTAAATGTTACAGGCATTTCTGCACATGCCTTTTGGTCGGCCTAAGCATTCATTTCTGTTGGGTGTTTTCTTTGGAGTAGTATTGCTGGGTCAGAGGTAGGTGTTTGTTTAGCTTCAGTGAATGCTACCAGTTTTTTCACGTTCCACCTACCTGTCAGGACTCCCGTTGATGCAGAAATCACAGAGGCTAAGATAACATCAAGGAGGAGCTGCGGGAGCAAGACTGAAGCCAGGGACCAGAAGATGGCCCTGGGGTAGTGCTGGTGAGAGAGTGAGTGAGGGGGTCCCAGCCTAGGACCTGCAGGTAGGAACTAGCTGAGAGGCTTTGGAGAGGGTAAGGAGCAGGAAGAGACGCCATCTCGCGGGCGTGGAAAGGAGAGAGATGCTGAGAGGAATGGGCCGCAAGCCCAGGACCTCACACTCAGCTTTGCGCGTGGAGAAACTCAGCAGTACTCCTTCACGCAGGCGTAAGTACTCCGCCCCTTTTGCGGCCCCGCCCTCCAGCAAGCCCCGCCCCTCCTGAGGCCCGGCCCCTCCATCAGGCCCCGCCCCGCCCTCGGCCCCGCGCTGCGCGCAGTCGCGACCGCGGCCCTCCCCTCCTCGCCGCCGCGGCGCACTGCGCAGGCGCGGCCTGGCAGCTGGTGAAGCCGCAGCATCCCTAGCGCGGGCGTGTCCCAGCGGCTCGCCTCGTCCTCCTCCTCCTTGTCGTCCTCCTCGTCGTCGTCCTCCCGGGAGGCCGGAGCGATGGCAAAGCCGCTGACGGACGGCGAGAGGCGGAAGCAGATCAGCGTGCGCGGGCTGGCGGGGCTGGGCGACGTGGCAGAGGTGCGGAAGAGCTTCAACCGGCACCTGCACTTCACGCTCGTCAAGGACCGCAATGTCGCCACGCGCCGAGACTACTACCTGGCGCTGGCGCACACCGTGCGGGACCACCTGGTGGGCCGCTGGATCCGCACGCAGCAGCGCTACTACGAGCGCGACCCCAAGGTGAGGCGCGCCGGGAAAGAGGGCGCTCGGGGGGTCAGACGGCTGCCCGGTGGCTCGGACGGGGAAGCGTCCGCCTGCAATGCGGGAGACGCGGGGTCGGTCCCCGGGTGGGGAAGACCCTCTGGAGGAGGGCACGGCAGCCCAGTCCAGTGTTCCTGCCTGGAGAATCCCATGGACACACGAGCCTGGCGGGCTGCGGTCCGCAGGGTCTCAGAGAGTCGGGCATGACTGAGCGAATCTGTCTTTATGTCTGTCCCGGGTGGAGATAGACCTCGGTGAGGAGGGACCTCTGGGGTGGGGAGAGACTCCCAGGTGAGGAGGGAACCCACCCCCTGAGATGGGGAGAAACCCCGCACCCCCAGGTGAGGAGAGACCCCTGAGTAAGAAGAGATCCCTGGGGTCTCTCCACCCTGGAGAGACTCACAGGGTAGAGAAGGACCTCTGGTGAGAAGAGACCCCAGTGAGGAGGGGTCGACCACCCTTGAGATGGGGGATACCGCCCCCACCCTCTGCCCTGGGTAAGAGGGGACCCCTGGGTGAGGAGAGATCCCTGGTGAGAAGAGACTCTGGGTAAGGAGTGACTGCTGGGGTAAAGACACACACACACACACACACACACACACACACGGGTGAGGCAGCCCTGCACACACACACACACACCCACACACACACACACACCCAGGTGAAGTGGCCCTGCACACAAACACCCCCCAGGTGAGGCGGCCCTGCACACGTGCATGCACACACACACACACACACACACACAGGGTAAGCGTAGCCCTGCACACACACACACACACACACACAGGGTAAGGTAGCCCTGCACACACACACACCTGGGTGAGGTGGCCCTGCAAACACACACACCAGGGTGAGGCGGCCCTGCACACACATATACCTCCAGGTGAGGCAGCCAGCCCTGCATATGCATGCATGCACACACACACAGGTGAGGTGGCCCTGCACACACACACACACACCCCGGGTGAGGCGGCCCTGCACACACACACACACACCCCGGGTGAGGCGGCCCTGCACACAGCTTCGTCTAAACCTGCACACCACACGCTGAGTGCCTGAAGCCAAGCGGGGGGCCTGCTGTCCTGTGGTGGAGCTGGAGTCACCGGGAAGCCTCTGAGACTGAGGCCCTCGGGGATGGGCCCTGCCTTCCAGGAGCGCACACCTGCTCTGGATAACTCCTCTTAGCTGAAGTTTGGCAGACAGTAAGGAACTCTTGGTTCTTTTTACATTTTATACAAGCATAGGTTTATGGTAGACGAGTACAAGGTGCACAAGAGAGAACTTGTTCATCACATCCATTACTAACTGTGTTAAGAATCCAGGCGTATGTCTTTCTGCATCCTCTCCTGTTCTTGAATATATATGCACACCTTTCAAAGCATGTTGAGTGTACAGTTTTGTGGCTCTTCTGTTTCATTCATCAACATTTGTAACACTTGTAATTTTTCAACAACTTTCCAAGTAAATATGATTCTTCAGTATCGTTGATAGTTTTCAGTCTGACGCATATGTCATAGGCTTGGCCAGGCCCCTGCTGCCAGTTTTGTTTGGTTTTTTGGTTTTGCTTCTTGTTTCTTGACCATGGAGCATTTTACCCTTTCTTTTATACTAATGTAGAGTGAAAACTGATGAGGGAAGGACACACCTGTAGACCTGAAACCAGTTTGCAAAGTTTGATTTGCACTGGACACCTGGGCACTGGGCAGTTGCTTTTGTAGGGCATTAAGAAATGTTTAATAATTGCTAAGTCTGAGATCGGTTGCTTTTCCAAGCTTTTTCTGGGGCACTCCCTTTTCTAAAAGAGTAGTGGTAAAAAAGACAGATTTGTCAGAATACTAACCAGCCTCTTGATGTTTAGTATGCAAGACAGTGAAGTCACACCAAATGGCTAAAACGGGTTATTTCAACAAGGGCTTGGGTGGACTTTGCCAGGGAAGCTGGCCAAGAGACAGGACTCCCCCAGAATTCCCTGCTGGTGGCAGAGCTCCACTTTGCAATATCATTGTTATTCATACAGCAGGTGACAAGCTACATTTCTGCCTGCACACTCAAGGGCATTTCCCTGCAGCTGAACCAGAATGTACCACAGCACCCAAGGGGCTCGTCCGAGTCTTTATTCTATGTTTAGATCCGAAAAAGACTGGTGATGGGCTCAGGGATTGTGGAAATAACCTTTCCTGAACAGGATTAAATTCCTCTAACAAAACAGGTTTTCTGATCCTCACTGATGGCTAGGGTGGCCATAGGCATAAACATTCCTCTTTTAAGGAAACCACACAGCCTGTAAATGGAAGGTTGTGTGCCTCTCCTGGATAGGAAGGTCCTTTGAAAGTGGAAACTTCGAATTTAACTGCTTCAGTCTGTCTGATCCATGTTGAAAATAGGCTCATCATTTCCTTTTCCTGCAAAAGTTACATATTTGCTTATAAAGCAGGGGTCACCAACCTTTTAGGGACCAGGGTCTGGTTTCATGGAAGACAGTTTTTCCACAGCCCCTAGTGGAGTGGGAGGGGATGATTTCTGGATGATTCAAGCACGTTACATTTATTGTGCACTTTGTTTCTATTATTATTACATTCGCTCCACCTCAGACCGTCAGGCATTAGATCTCGGAGGTTAGGGAACCCTGTTAGAGAGGACAAGAAACCCTGTTTTGTTAGAGGAATTTAATCCTGTTCAGGAAAGGTTATTTCTGCAATCCCTGAGCCCATCAACAGTCTTTTACGGATTTAAACATAGAATAAAGACTCTTAACAGGTCCCTATGGTGCTGTGGTACATTTTGGTTCAGCTTCAGGGAAGTGCCCTTGAGTGTGCAGGCAGAGATGTAGCTTGTCACTGCTACACCTCTGATTCCAGAAGGATCAGAGCATGAGGGAAGGTGCGAGGGCTCCCAGAAATAATCCTGCAGAGCCACACCCCCACCCTAAGCACGGCCTCAAGGATCTGTACCATTACTTCAGACTTTGGCAGCCTGACGATCTAAACAATAATCAGACTGCTTTTATTTAATATTTTTATTTATTTAAAAACAGTTATGCAGGTCCTTGTGATTATTAGAGACAAAAATTAGAAAACACAGATAAGCCAAAAGGATATATTAACTGTAATCTCACCATCTAACTCATAACAGTGTAAACAGTCTAACTCATAACTGTTACTCATAACAGTGTAAATACTACAGACATCTTGTGTTCCGCATCTCTTTCTCTGGGCAGGTAGAGACACTTGTTTTTATTACACAAAATAGTGCAGTGCCATGCTGCACCTATTGTTTCATAACTCTTTCAAGCATTCTATTTTTGGTAATCATAGAAACAATTGAAGCTCAGTGCTCAGAGGAAGAGTTTTCAAGTAAGCTGCCTGGCAAAGCAGCAAGTCAAAATAT
>SJYC01111810.1:0-15556 GCA_006408675.1 Madoqua kirkii
CACACACACACACACACACACACAGGGTAAGGTAGCCCTGCACACACACACACCTGGGTGAGGTGGCCCTGCAAACACACACACCAGGGTGAGGCGGCCCTGCACACACATATACACCCAGGTGAGGCAGCCAGCCCTGCATATGCATGCATGCACACACACACAGGTGAGGTGGCCCTGCACACACACACACACACCCCGGGTGAGGCGGCCCTGCACACACACACACACACCCCGGGTGAGGCGGCCCTGCACACAGCTTCGTCTAAACCTGCACACCACACGCTGAGTGCCTGAAGCCAAGCGGGGGGCCTGCTGTCCTGTGGTGGAGCTGGAGTCACCGGGAAGCCTCTGAGACTGAGGCCCTCGGGGATGGGCCCTGCCTTCCAGGAGCGCACACCTGCTCTGGATAACTCCTCTTAGCTGAAGTTTGGCAGACAGTAAGGAACTCTTGGTTCTTTTTACATTTTATACAAGCATAGGTTTATGGTAGACGAGTACAAGGTGCACAAGAGAGAACTTGTTCATCACATCCATTACTAACTGTGTTAAGAATCCAGGCGTATGTCTTTCTGCATCCTCTCCTGTTCTTGAATATATATGCACACCTTTCAAAGCATGTTGAGTGTACAGTTTTGTGGCTCTTCTGTTTCATTCATCAACATTTGTAACACTTGTAATTTTTCAACAACTTTCCAAGTAAATATGATTCTTCAGTATCGTTGATAGTTTTCAGTCTGACGCATATGTCATAGGCTTGGCCAGGCCCCTGCTGCCAGTTTTGTTTGGTTTTTTGGTTTTGCTTCTTGTTTCTTGACCATGGAGCATTTTACCCTTTCTTTTATACTAATGTAGAGTGAAAACTGATGAGGGAAGGACACACCTGTAGACCTGAAACCAGTTTGCAAAGTTTGATTTGCACTGGACACCTGGGCACTGGGCAGTTGCTTTTGTAGGGCATTAAGAAATGTTTAATAATTGCTAAGTCTGAGATCGGTTGCTTTTCCAAGCTTTTTCTGGGGCATCCCTTTTCTAAAAGAGTAGTGGTAAAAAAGACAGATTTGTCAGAATACTAACCAGCCTCTTGATGTTTAGTATGCAAGACAGTGAAGTCACACCAAATGGCTAAAACGGGTTATTTCAACAAGGGCTTGGGTGGACTTTGCCAGGGAAGCTGGCCAAGAGACAGGACTCCCCCAGAATTCCCTGCTGGTGGCAGAGCTCCACTTTGCAATATCATTGTTATTCATACAGCAGGTGACAAGCTACATTTCTGCCTGCACACTCAAGGGCATTTCCCTGCAGCTGAACCAGAATGTACCACAGCACCCAAGGGGCTCGTCCGAGTCTTTATTCTATGTTTAGATCCGAAAAAGACTGGTGATGGGCTCAGGGATTGTGGAAATAACCTTTCCTGAACAGGATTAAATTCCTCTAACAAAACAGGTTTTCTGATCCTCACTGATGGCTAGGGTGGCCATAGGCATAAACATTCCTCTTTTAAGGAAACCACACAGCCTGTAAATGGAAGGTTGTGTGCCTCTCCTGGATAGGAAGGTCCTTTGAAAGTGGAAACTTCGAATTTAACTGCTTCAGTCTGTCTGATCCATGTTGAAAATAGGCTCATCATTTCCTTTTCCTGCAAAAGTTACATATTTGCTTATAAAGCAGGGGTCACCAACCTTTTAGGGACCAGGGTCTGGTTTCATGGAAGACAGTTTTTCCACAGCCCCTAGTGGAGTGGGAGGGGATGATTTCTGGATGATTCAAGCACGTTACATTTATTGTGCACTTTGTTTCTATTATTATTACATTCGCTCCACCTCAGACCGTCAGGCATTAGATCTCGGAGGTTAGGGAACCCTGTTAGAGAGGACAAGAAACCCTGTTTTGTTAGAGGAATTTAATCCTGTTATTTCTGCAATCCCTGAGCCCATCAACAGTCTTTTACGGATTTAAACATAGAATAAAGACTCTTAACAGGTCCCTATGGTGCTGTGGTACATTTTGGTTCAGCTTCAGGGAAGTGCCCTTGAGTGTGCAGGCAGAGATGTAGCTTGTCACTGCTACACCTCTGATTCCAGAAGGATCAGAGCATGAGGGAAGGTGCGAGGGCTCCCAGAAATAATCCTGCAGAGCCACACCCCCACCCTAAGCACGGCCTCAAGGATCTGTACCATTACTTCAGACTTTGGCAGCCTGACATCTAAACAATAATCAGACTGCTTTTATTTAATATTTTTATTTATTTAAAAACAGTTATGCAGGTCCTTGTGATTATTAGAGACAAAAATTAGAAAACACAGATAAGCCAAAAGGATATATTAACTGTAATCTCACCATCTAACTCATAACAGTGTAAACAGTCTAACTCATAACTGTTACTCATAACAGTGTAAATACTACAGACATCTTGTGTTCCGCATCTCTTTCTCTGGGCAGGTAGAGACACTTGTTTTTATTACACAAAATAGTGCAGTGCCATGCTGCACCTATTGTTTCATAACTCTTTCAAGCATTCTATTTTTGGTAATCATAGAAACAATTGAAGCTCAGTGCTCAGAGGAAGAGTTTTCAAGTAAGCTGCCTGGCAAAGCAGCAAGTCAAAATATCTGGCTAAAACTAAGAGGGCTGCACTTGGCAGGACTCAGCGCTTAATTCTAAAGAGGCTCCAGGAGACTGAGGAGATGAGGAGGTCAGGACTCCACTCCAGACTCGGGAATGGAGAGGAGCTGGGTGGTAGGGGATGGCTTACACAGATCCAAGCCCCTCAAGGCCTGGCTTTACCACTCAGATTGTTCCACCTTGGACTGGGGTAGATTTCTTTCTTGGTCTCAGTTTTTTTCATCTTTAAAATGAGGAAGGTCAAGCTAGGTAATAAGTTTTGTGTTCGCTGGTAAAATGTTTCCGCTGTACATTGACATTCAGTCCAAAAAGAGTTTGAGAATGCTTGAGTAAGACATGACACAGGGGCTTCCTTGGCAGTCCAGTGGTTAAAAATTTGCTTGCCAGTGCAAGGGACACAGATTTGATCCCTGGTCTAGGAAGATTTCACATGCCTCTGAGCAGCTAAGCCCGTGAACCACAGCTGCTGAGCTCGTGTGCAGCAACTGCTGAAGCCCAAGGCCCCTAAAGCCTGTGCTCCACAAGAGAAGCCACTGCAATGAGCAGCCCGAGCACCACAACAAAAAGGACCCAGCACGGCCAAGAATAACAGATAAATAATTTTTTAAAAGATACAGTACAGAAGGCTCAACTTCATGGAAGACCTCAAAGAGAAAGTTGGGGCAAAACACAGTAAGGGTAGGAAAGTGGATTAAGTTCAGGTGTAAAGTCAGGACACAAAATGCCAACCTAAGTTCTGGCAGCAGGGCACATGGCAGGTCATGTCCAGTCTCTACTGGAGATTCTAGAATGGGCAGGTGGGAGATTTCTTCCATGGATCTCTAGAGCAGATGTTGTACAAGGTAGACAGCTGGCCCGATGGCACCCCTGCAGTGGATGGACTGGTCAGTTTACCATAGCTCTTCTCCATGAGCTCTTGGCATAACCATCATGGTAGACTAAGAAAAGAAGCTCTACCCCTGGGCCCAAGCTCCTGTCTTAAATGTTTCTAGTGAGATGATCATAAATAATACAGTCAGTCTTATGGTTTTACTGGATTTGGGAATTGAAGGAAGATAATCTGGAGCAACGTTTTATACCCTTGGCTGCCCACAACCCCCACTTCTGAACTTCTGCTCTAATAAGGCAGGAGTGGGACCAGCACTGGGATCTTTCTGACCCAGGCAGCGGTTCTGATGTGTTTGCTGTGTTTGCACTCTGTGGTTCTGGTTGTGGCTGTGGTGTTCTGATATGTTTGCACCCATCTGTGTGAACTTGACCTTGTATCCTGTGGACAAGCCTTCCTGATAGCACAGAGCTCAGAGTTACTTTCTGTGCCCAGAAGCTGGGGAGGGGCAGATGGTTCATGTTGCTGATTACCTTGACAGCTTGCCGAGTGGAAGGTCGGGTAAAGCCATTGTCTATAAATTGGGGAAACTCTGCCTGTGTGCCACGATTTCTCATAGAAGACAGCCTAACCTCTGCTCCTTCAGGCTATGATGGTTCATTTTCTGTGTCAGCTTGGCTGGGCTAAGGAGCCCAGATATTTGGTCTGATATTAATGTGGATGTTTGTTTGAAGGTGTTTTCTGACTAAATGTGAGAGTAAACGTTTAGTCAGTGGATTTTGAGGAAAGTAGTATCTCTGTAATGTAGATGGGCCTCTATTCAGTTGAAGGCCTGAACAGAGCAAAGACTGACACCCCATTTGGAGTCCAAATGCCACTCCTCCATGCCTCACCTCGCCAGATTTTGGTCTTGGACCTCTGTGAGTATGTGACCCAGCTCCTTAAATAAATCTCTGTATATATGTCCTGTAGATTCTGTTTCTCTGAAGAGCCCTGACTTATCCAAGCCGCTGTGGATGGCAAGCCCTTTGTATCTTTATGAAATGTTGTAACCCATCTCACTTCTGTATACCAGCCCTTTGTAGATGACTTTTTTTAATTTATTTTTTGTCTGCATCACATGACATATGGGATGTTAGACCCCCCCCCCCCACCAGGGATCGAACATTTGTGCCCTACATTGGGAAGGCAGAGTCTTCATCACTGGACAGCCAGAGAAATCCTTGATGATTTTTTAAATGTTTATTTTGCATGATTTCAGACTTCAAAAGTTGCAAGAATGATGTAAGAATTCCCATATGTTCTTTATCTGAATTTCCCATTTTTAACTTGTTTGTTATATCCTTCTCTCTTTATAAATACATTTTTTTTTCCTGTGAACCATTTGAAAGTAAGTTTTAGACTTGATAATCTACACTTTCCCTCCAAAAACTCAAATATGTGATCAGAAAAAAATCAGGGAGACTCCCTTGTACTAGCAGAGCACTTAGGAAAAACTTGGGGTGTTCTCACCATCACAGTGTTGCCACCTGCAGACCTTACTCGGCCTTGTTGGTTGTCCCACTGATAAGAAATACAAGTAAGAAGACTGAGAGGACTTTAGACATCTTTTCAGATATACTTCCTTCCCCACCCTACCCCCACCCCCTCATTAAGCAGAGCAGGCTCCAACCCATATGGAATCCCATACATTTTAAGACACTAAGCAGGTAAACAGCAGGCAATAGATGGTTAGCTTTTTCTACCTTGTAGAGAAGGGGCTTCTTAGAATATGGTGAAAGGGCAGGAGAAATGAAGACAGAAGTTTTTTAGAAAGGTGTTGGATGACAGAAAGGTTTCACTAGATCTTCTGGAGTGGGAATTACATATAATTTCAGTTTCAGCTGAGTGTCTTTTCTCAGCCTTGAAACATCACTTCAAGGTGAAAGTAGCTCTGTTTACCGGGCTTCCCAGGTGTCGCTATTGGTAAAGAACCTGCCCACCAATGCAGGAGACGTAAGAGACATGGGTTTGATTCCTGGGTTAGGAAGATTCCTTGGAGGAGGGCATTTCAACCCACTCCAGTACTCATGCCTGGAGAATCCTATGGACAGAGGAGCCATAGGGTCACAAAGAGTCGGACACAACGAAAGCGACTTAGCAGGCACGCACAGCTCTGTTCACAACACTGAGTCATATCGCTGAGTCACAAGTGGAGCTTGACATGGTCCAGATCACTTAATATAAATTGATCAGGCT
Organism: Madoqua kirkii; assembly: GCA_006408675.1. Classification (NCBI taxonomy): domain Eukaryota; kingdom Metazoa; phylum Chordata; class Mammalia; order Artiodactyla; family Bovidae; genus Madoqua; species Madoqua kirkii. The sequence goes on from SJYC01111810.1 coordinate 5,690, forward strand.
CTGGCTATCAGTCAGTGACAAGGAGGTCTCAGTGACTGTCTGGATCTGGGATGGGTCAAGTGGACACTTTGTAGGTAGGGCTTAGCAGAATGTGAGGTGGACGGCCCAGGAATATAAAATTGACGTCATGGAGTGCGAAGTGAATCTGTTCCCTGAAGAACTAAATGATCTCTAAGGTCCCTGCAGGTTCTCAAATCCTGTAATATTATCCTATTTTACATTTCCCAGATTTACTTTGAGCAAACAGGCCTGTGTTCTAATCCTAGGTAACAGTACCTAAAGTTAAAAAAAAAAAAATGTGTGGTCTACATTGAGACACAGCTTGCCAATTAGGGGAAATATTCCTTGGGATTTCACTCCAAAGGAGTGTACTGAGTGTGAGTTTGTAGGTTGGGCCCTAAGACGTGTGTGGTAGATACCACCCTTCCTCCTCATGTGAGCACAGTTGTGGTTTTATATAGAAAGCTATTTCCTCCAGAAAGCCCCTTGGATGCAGTGGCATGGACATGGAGACGTGCTCAGGACAGGAGTGAGCCTCAGCTCTCTGGCCGGTTGGGGGGCCACCCCCGCCCACAGCAGCTCTCCTCTTGCAGTGGGATTTGGAGAGGCTGGGTGGCCCACCGGAGCTGACCTCTGTGTTGGGTCAGTGATCAGTGCCCCTGTATCATGTCAGGGCCAGTTCTGTCTGGCAGGAGCCTCTCTGTGCTGGGAGGGCAACTGGTGAGTTAAGATGGCAGGAGACTGCGCGGCTGCACATTCCTGGCACAGACAGAACCGGGTTCTTGGTGGCGGGGAAATGGATTGCCCCAGTCTGCACCCAGCTTCATTACCCTGAGTGTTGAGAAGGTTCTTTGTTTCCTCTTCGTGTAGAGCGTTCAGACCCTGCTGTTAAACAAGGGCTCCAAACACACTTTTAGAAGAGGGAGAGGAAATGGAGATCTCAGGAAGTCCAGTTCTGTTATTATTAATCCCAGTTCTGTAGAGAGCAAAATTAGGCTGTACCTATTTATATTAAACTCCATGTTCACAGAGTTCATTACCTCCTAAGACTCTTTGTGAAGTCACTCCGTCGTGTCTGACTCTGCAACCCTACAGACTGTAGCCTACCAGGCTACTCCATCCATGGAATTTTCTAGGCAAGAGTACTGGAGTGGATTGCCATTTCCTTCTCCAGGGGATCTTCCCAACCCAGGGATTGAACCTAGGTCTCCCGCATTGCAGGCAGATGCTTTACCATCTGAGCCACCAGGGAAGCCCCCTGAGACCTTTTAGGAGATTAATATGCTGTATAATATTTTTGTGGTCTACATTGAGACACAGCTTGCCAATTAGGGGAAATATTCCTTGGGATTTCACTCCAAAGGAGTGTACTGAGTGTGAGTTTGTAGGTTGGGCCCTAAGACGTGTGTGGTAGATACCACCCTTCCTCCTCATGTGAGCACAGTTGTGGTTTTATATAGAAAGCTATTTCCTCCAGAAAGCCCCTTGGATGCAGTGGCATGGACATGGAGACGTGCTCAGGACAGGAGTGAGCCTCAGCTCTCTGGCCGGTTGGGGGGCCACCCCCGCCCACAGTAGCTCTCCTCTTGCAGTGGGATTTGGAGAGGCTGGGTGGCCCACCGGAGCTGACCTCTGTGTTGGGTCAGTGATCAGTGCCCCTGTATCATGTCAGGGCCAGTTCTGTCTGGCAGGAGCCTCTCTGTGCTGGGAGGGCAACTGGTGAGTTAAGATGGCAGGAGACTGCGCGGCTGCACATTCCTGGCACAGACAGAACCGGGTTCTTGGTGGCGGGGAAATGGATTGCCCCAGTCTGCACCCAGCTTCATTACCCTGAGTGTTGAGAAGGTTCTTTGTTTCCTCTTCCTGTAGAGCGTTCAGACCCTGCTGTTAAACAAGGGCTCCAAACACACTTTTAGAAGAGGGAGAGGAAATGGAGATCTCAGAAAGTCCAATTCTGTTATTATTAATCCCAGTTCTGTAGAGAGCAAAATTAGGCTGTACCTATTTATATTAAACTCCATGTTCACAGAGTTCATTACCTCCTAAGACTCTTTGTGAAGTCGCTCCGTCGTGTCTGACTCTGCAACCCTACAGACTGTAGCCTACCAGGCTACTCCATCCATGGAATTTTCTAGGCAAGAGTACTGGAGTGGATTGCCATTTCCTTCTCCAGGGGATCTTCCCAACCCAGGGATTGAACCTAGGTCTCCCGCATTGCAGGCAGATGCTTTACCATCTGAGCCACCAGGGAAGCCCCCTGAGACCTTTTAGGAGATTAATATGCTGTATAATATTTGCATTGATCATGTTTTCATCTGGTTTTGTCGAAGAGCTTTGTTGATGCTTTTCTGTGATGTTACCTGTTGGGGTGGGCTCTGCATATAATAAACCCAATTGATAAAAAAATCAAGGCTGCCTCTAGGCCATATAATACTTGTTACAGCTGTATTGCAAAGAAGGAACCCAGCCAAAAGGTTCAGTGACCTAGTTCAGCCCTGGAGATGGCCTCCTAGAGGTGTGGCAAGGTTAAGGGGTCCCTGCTGTTCTCAGGCTCCAGCAGATGAGTGTCTGGTCCTCAGTCAGAACCCTGGAGCCGGGAGGCCCTGTCCAGGGTTGCAAAGATGGTGCTGGGACACTGGGCTGGGCCTGGAGGACTGTGGGCCCACAGCAGCAGAGCTTGGGGCCAGCAAGTATTGGCCCTTTGCAGGTGAGGCCCCAGGCTTTTTCTTAGACCAAGCCTGTGCCCTCAGCTGTTTTTTTTTTTCCAGAGTTACCACCCTGTTCTACAGATTCCACACCCCTCCCCGAAAATCTGGCCTGGTGAGGGGCCCAGCATTGCTGAGTCCAGGGTGGACGTGGTGCTATCAGGGACATAAAGGAACCAGGGCACCCCATCTGCCGGGAAGGAGCCAGGATGGGACCCAGTCTGCATGGTTCAAATGTTATCGGCCAGCTTCTCAGGAACCTTCAGTTTTAATGGTTTCACACCAAACTACCTTAAGGAAACTGAGGAAAGCAAAATCAACATGTGTGGTGAAGTTATAAAAGTACTCCTCACACAGGCAGAAACCAAGGCACAGACCCTGAGGCCAGAGCTCCAGGCAGGCGGGGCCTACAGAGGTGCCTGGCACAGGGCTGACCCTGCTCGGGTCCTTCTGAGTGGAGACAGTGCTTGAGGGTCCCCAGAGCCATGGCTGTCCCTGCTGTCCTCTTGTGCAGGGGGCCGCGGGAGACTCTCCTGGGCCTGTTTGCAGAACTCAGCACACTGCTGAGCCCTGGACACCTGTGTTCACCTTGGGAGGAAAGTGAAAGAGGTTCAAAGATTTTAAGGCTGATTGCAACATTTTATGCCTCAGCACCCATCTCTTAGGAAAAGAAATAATCAAGCTATTTTCCTAGTGCTAGTTAAAAGTTGTAAAGATCAAACTACAACATATTTGTATGAATAGTTATAGGCAAAATGAAAACATCTCAACCATATCCCTGACCTGCCAACTTCTTATAAAACCTCTTGGGAGAACCCCAGAAGGAGACTGGCAGGGGGAAATGCCCCTTGTGTGTGCCTGGGAGAATGGAATATTCACAGGATGTTCACTCGCTCAGACAGCTAGGCACTGTCATCTCAGTGTGTTTGCCCTTTGGTTACCAAGCCCTGTGGGAACCTCATATACTAATAAATAATCAGCTCAAGTGTAGGGTAAATACCGTCCAGGACGATGAAAGGTCAGAAAGAGGCAATGGGCCGTGAGCAGCAGTGACAGCCGTGGTCGGTAGAGAGAAGCTTGTGTTTACATGGTGATGAGTCTGTGACTTAAAGGATGCTGGAACATGGATGGGAATTTTGAAGCCAGGCATTCATATGATCAAAAAATGTGGAATAAAGGCTCTCTGAGACTGAAATCTGTATTGATTTTTGTATCCATGCATGTTCTTTTGATTTGTAGAATTATATTTTTTAAAAAATACATTTGTTTATTTGGCTCCACTGGGTCTTAGTTGTAGCATTCAGGATCTTTAGTTGTGGCCTGTGGGGTCTTGGTTCCCTAACCGGGAATCAAACCCAGGCCCCCAGGCTCCCCTTGAGCGTGGAGCCTTAACCACTGGACCACCAGGGAAGCCCCCCCAAGGCCTTACTCTGGATGGCTGGAAGCAGCATGGAGGTCCCGTGTAGGAGTAGGACTCTGTGGGTCGGATCTTGACTCTGCAACTGCCTTCCGTGGCCCACTGTGGGGTCACAGAGGGCAGACGGCTCTAGGCGTGGGAAGCATTGGAATCCTGCATGATCCCCAGCGAGTGTCAGTGGTCGTCTGTTCTTTTATACAGAAGTTTACCTCTCAGTCCCCCAAAGCCAGCAATCAGGCAGCAGATGGAAATAGGCAGACGTGTCCATCCGTCTGTCCATTGTGTTGGCCGTGCCGTTGGCACTGAGTGCCCAATGCAGCTGTCAGGAGCTGTTCACCCTGCAGGGCTGGCTCACCCCTGCCAAGCGCAGACAGGGCTCCGTCTATCCTGGGGGTCTGTTCCCCACCACCGCCTGCCCCACCTCCCTGCCCTCGAGGGAGGTTCCTTTTTGTCCCCTTGGGGACTCCAGAAGGGCAGTGCACAGAATCTGCTTTTGAAGGACCCTCCCTGAGGGGCAGCCCCTGGAAAGGTGAGGTTGGCCAAGGCTGAAGGGAGGGAGCCCATTTTAGGGGTGCGGGTAAGCGCAGTGTTGGCCGAGTGCAGCCTCTCAGAAGATCCATTCTACACTGGGATCTTTAGGTACGTGGGGTGGAACCAGCTGTCTCAGATGCCTCCTCTTGCTCCCTCAGCGCATCTACTATCTGTCTCTGGAATTCTATATGGGCCGTACCCTACAGAACACGATGGTGAACCTGGGCCTCCAGAATGCCTGCGATGAAGCCATCTATCAGGTGAGATCCTTGGGGCCAGGCTGCTGGGTTGGCCTCCTGTGGGCACTGAGCCTTAATCCAGCCCTGCAGAGGCGACTGCTGCCGTCTGGGACTGAATGCTCGGGCATGGGGCAATGGGTGGTGGGTGACGCGCCTTCTCAAGGAGAGAAAGTGAGGACTGGATGGGAGCTAATGCCCAGAGGGCAGGGACGGGGGCAGGTTGTGATGCTGAAGCTTGAAGCTTCTCGACCATTGCACGTCACATACCCACCCCACATGGCAGAAATGCCTGATATCATTCCATTTCTCTTTATAGAGCTGGTGGCCCACCTCCAGCTCCCCTCTCCCAGCCTAAAGACACTTGTCCTGCACCTGCTGGTAAAATTGCCCTTCTCTCCTACTCGGAATTGTTGTCATTCAGTCACTAAGTTATTAACGACTCTTTGCAACCCCGTGGGCTGCAGCACGTCAGGCTTCCCTGTCCATCACCAACTCCCAGAGCTCGCCTCATCGAGTCGGTGATGGCATCCAATCATCTCATCCTCTGTCATCCCCTTTTCCTCTTGCCCTCAATCTTTCCCAGCATCAAGGTCTTTTCCAATGAGTTGACTCTGCATCAGGTGGCCAAAATATTAGAGTTTCTATGGACAGAGGGGCCTGGTGGCTATAGTCTATGGAGTTGCAAAGAATGGGACATGACTGAACAACTAATATGAGCAGTAGAAAATACAGAGAGGCATGTGTCTGTTTAAACATTGTACATTTTTTCCCCGAAAATGCTGTTTGACTTGCTGTTTAGCTTTTAGTTAAGCTTGTGCTGGGAAGGTTTCCGTGATGATGAACTTGGAATCTCAGGCACATGTTGGCAGTGCCTGCCTTTCAGGCAGGACGTGGGTACTAGAGGCTGTGAACTGGACTGTTGATGGTGCAGGGCTGGATGGCCTCCTCCCCAGGCTCCCCAGTTACAGTGCAGTGTGAAAATAAAACATGGGAGACTTCCCTGGTGGTCCACAGGTTAAGACTTGACCTTCCGAAACAGGAAGTACCAGGAGCTAAGATCCCACATGCCTCACGGCCAAAAAACCACAAAACAGAAGCAGTATTGTAACATGTTCAATAAAGACTTTAAAAAAAAATGTTTTTAAAAAGAAAAAAACATCCCACTGCTGCATCACCCCAGGCTCCAGTTCCAGAGTGTTTTCCACTAAAAACTAGAAATTCAAAAGAAGCCACTCTCTCCTGAGTGTGCCATGAAGGACACACTTAAAATTATAGGAAAGTTAAAATATACATGGAAATTGTCTGCTATGATGAACGTCTTCACACACCATCATCACCTGGCTTCCCTAGTCCTCAAGCCCAAATCATGGCTGGTCTTATTTCCTGTAAAGCCCCACCCCTCCCAAGTTATTTAAGAGCCAACATCAAATATCTTAACAGTTCACATGTAAATATTTCACTAGATACTTCTTTTCTTTTTCTTTGGCCAAGCTGCACAGCTTGCCAGACTTCTCTGTCCTTCACTATCTCCCAGAGTTTGCGCAAACTCACGTCCATTGAGTTGGTGATGGCCATCCAACCATCTCATCCTCTGTCGTCCCCTTTCTCCTCCTGCCTTCAGGCTTTCCCAGCATCAGGGTCTTTTCCAGTGAGTCAGCTCTTTGCATCAAGTGGCCAAAGTTCCTATTTATAAATAAGTTTGTTTGCACTATTTTTTGGTTTCCACATGTAAGCAACACCCCACAGTAGTGTCTTCATCCGGCTTCTTTTGTTTGCTGTGATCATCTCTAGTTGCACCCATGTTGCTGCAAGTGGCGCTACTGCGTTCTTTTTTATGGGTGAGTACTATTCCTCAGGTACACATCACATCTTTTTTACCCATTCATCTCTCCATGGACATTTCGGTGGTGGTTTCCACGTCTTGGCTGTGGTGAAAAGTGACGCAGCAAACGTCGGGGTGCACGTGTCTTTTCCAGTTAGTTCTCTTCTGACTGATACATGCCTGGGAGTAGGATTGCAGGGTCATATGGTAGTTCTCTTTTTAATTTTTTGAGAAACCTGCATACTACTCTGCCAGTGGCTGTACCAATTTACATTCCCACCAGCAGTGTAGGAGCATTCCCTCCTCCCCACATCCTGACACCAAATTTTAATGTCGGGTTCTCAAGTCTAAAAGAAAGTAGCCTCTAACCTCTGATTGCTACAAGCTCACAGGATTTAAGTATCTTTCCACCTATTACTTGAGGGAAAATAAGAAGTACGATTAAAATGTTACCTCTGTTTCTGTTCACAGTTGGGGCTGGACTTGGAAGAACTGGAGGAAATAGAAGAGGACGCTGGCCTGGGGAACGGAGGCTTGGGGAGGCTGGCAGGTAACCCCAGCCTCTGTCCAGGACAGGCCTTTCCTGACATGGCGCTTGGTCAGTGTGCTCACTTGCACACGGCAAGGCCAAGGTCAGCCGTGCTCCCAGCGCTGGCCTGTCAGGGCAGATTTGTCCTTCAGAGTGGATGGGACAGTGTGTCCTCCAAGACTAAATCTTTGCCACCAGTAGGAAGAAAAAAATCAACTTATACTATTCTCTTTCATACAAAGGGCACTTCATAATTATGGAGACCAGACTTGCCCATCCTGGGGACCTGGTGCAGAGAGAGGTTTCCAACATGCCTACCACCCTCCTGATTGGGAGGAAGACAGGGATAGAATCACAATGCGTTTACGAACATAGCCCAACTTAAAGCGCCTGCTCCTACCTTACTGCAGTGAGCTGACTGCCCCGAAGAGGCAGAGCTTGGAGATGTCGCTCCCTTCTCACCAAATTTGAGAGCAGCCTGCTTGGTGTTTTTCAGTTTGGGGTATTTTTCCCCCTCTTGTCTTAATTATTTTTGCCAGCCTTTATGGGGCGAAGGAGCTGGGTTAAGAACTCGAAAGTGGAAGCAGCAGTCACAGTGAGACTGGATCGCACTGTGTCCTGCTGGGCTCTGGGGCCCGGAGATTCTGGAGCAGAGAGGATCGATTCTGTGCCGCCCTGGAGTGTGTGGGCCCCAGAGTTTATAGTACCGTGCTATAGCCCGGCCCACCCCTTCTGAGAGGCGTCCTCCTGTGAAGGGAGCAAAGGTCCTAACCTTGATCCATGCGTGTGCGCATTTATGCCTTCAGAATTCAAGTTAAATTCTGTAGACATAAGTGCAACATATGTTTCTGGCAGATGAAACATCCCACAGATCTTCACCCTTGGCTGGGTCTGCCCCACATCCGGGGAAAGGCCCTGTGCACCCCACTTGAGGGCGGGGATGGTGTGTGGAGACAGGCTGAGTTTGGCTGTGTCCTTTGTGTTCGTCCCCCTTGCCATGCCCCCAAGTAGTCCCCACGTTGATGCTGTCTTGGCCGTAGGCTCTCAGGCCGAAGAGCCTCAGCAGTGGCCCAGCAGCCTCAGCCTTTCCTTTAATGAGACTTGAGGCCAACGGGTCCCCACTGAGCCACTGCCTGCCACCCTGGGGCTGCTCCCCAGCCACAGGGTGTCTGTTTGCCTCGGTGTCCGGGCCTGGGCTCAGAGGCCTCCGATCTGCTGATGTCCCTGTGTTTGGACTTCCAGCCTGCTTCCTTGACTCGATGGCCACCCTGGGCCTGGCGGCGTATGGCTACGGGATCCGCTATGAGTTTGGGATTTTCAACCAGAAGATTGTCAATGGCTGGCAGGTGTGTGTGGTTTTCTCCTTCCTCTCGCTTGCGCCTTCGGGCACACAAGAAAGTCAGCAGGCGCTGTCGGGTCTGCTTCTGGACTTCCTGCTCCTCCAGGGAGGCTGCGTTCGGCCCTTGGCAGAGCGGAGGGCCCGGGTGCTCTGTGATCTGCGTGCCATCCCCTTAGCCAGCAGGGCCTGTCGCCCGTGTGTTCTCATTGAACATGGCTTCTGTGTGGTGACAGGACCGCTGGCGGGCTCAGGCCAGAGCCCGGCTGGGCCTCTTATATTTGGGAAGACGCTGCTTCTGCAGACAGCTCGTGGTCCTACTCTGCAGAGGGGACTAGGCTCTGAGGTTGGAATCTCACTGTCGTACAGGGAAGGAACACCTTCCTGCCACCAGGAAGTCAAAGGCAGGACCAGTTCTGTGATGAGTGTCTGCCTGCCCCAGGCAGAAGGGGCTCGCCTTCTGTGGAGTCCTGAGAGAGGGACTCGGGAAGCAGTAACCTCAGCCACGCGGCTGTCCCACAACCTAAATGCTCCTTCTTGGGACTTGCCTCCTTTCTGTCTCTGTGACTTGGTTGTCCTGGACGTGTGGTGTACACAGAGCCGTCTTTCTTTCATGCCCTGACTGTCCCAGTCATGTCATGTAGATGGAGTCACGTGGTGCATGGACTCCAAGTAACATCTCGAGGTTTGTCAGTGTGCCTCAGGACTTCTCCCTTTTACTGCTGAATTCAAAGCATTCTTAATGTCTTTTTATTTTGATCTATTTTCTGCATTTTATATGAATTTTTTTAATAGTCCAAAAGTGAAAGTAAACATTGCTTAGTTGTGTCCAACTCTTTGCAGCCCCATGGACTATACAGTCCATAGAATTCTCTAGGCCAGAATAGTGGAGTGGGTAGCCTATCTCTTCTCCAGTGGATCTTCCCAACCCAAGGATCAAACCAGGGTCTCCTGCATTACAGGGTCTCCTGAGTCTTTACCAGCTGTGCTACCAGGGAGAGTAGCAGTCCAAAGCATTCACTTTTAAATCGAGAGCCTTGGCTAGAATTGGGAATCTTGACCTTGTAAATCAACTGCAGTTGTGTTTCCATGCTGGGGCTCATCGTATGAGTGGCATGGTGGTGCAGGTGGAGGGCAGGGCCCGCCAAGGCCCAGGACCGCCGCCCTGCTTCACCTGCTGCCCCCCACCCTCACTTGCCTCCCCCCTCACCTGCCGCCCCCTCTCACCTGCCCTCACCCTCGCCCCCCCCCCCCCCCCCCCCCCCCCCCCCCCCCCCCCCCCCCCCCC
>SJYC01111812.1:0-61923 GCA_006408675.1 Madoqua kirkii
CACAGGGCCGAGGACTGGGCCGGTCCTGGGACGTGGAGCGGGGCCTCCCTGGGGGCCTCGGGAAGAGAGGGATGCTGTCCCTGGGAAGACAGGGCCGGGGGTAGGAGGATGTACAGGAGCGGCTCTGGGGTCTCTCCCGAGGGCAGGATGCTGAGTACAGGCTGCAGGGCAAAGGCTAGAGAAGAGCGGTTTTCTGGACAAGAAAAGGACTCTGACACTTGTCGGAGCTTCTCATGTATGCTTCCTCATCTTAGAACTGTGGCCAAAGACCCAGAGGTATTCAGCTTACAGAAATACGTTGTTTATTTATGGGTTCTCCTCACCTCACTTATTTTGGTCCTGGAGACTCTTTAGTGGGGTTTTCTTGATATCACTAAATGAAATCAACATATAAAGCCATTTTACCCCCTTTTTTAGTGCCAGAGCACCCTTGTGGTTTGGGGTGCACCTTTGGGTGGGGCTGAGCCGGTGCAGTTCACCTCTGGCCAGCAGAGGGCAGGGCCGTGATCTTCACCGGCTGTCCCTGGACCATGGGTGTGAAGTCAGTTTGGTGGAAATAAATCTGCCTGGAGCTCTGCTGGGTTTGCAGAGGAAACTGGGGTGATGCCCAGGTAGCGAAGAGGTGCTTGTTCCGAATATGTCCCGGGTCACGACAGGAGACTGAATCGGTTTGGTGTATGTGCTGGGTCACCTCAGGAGAGTGGAGGGCGAAGCACTCACCACGGGTCTGGGAAGCTCCAGGCCCCAGAGCAGAGACGTGCAGCTGGCAGGGCCCTTCCTGGTGGCCTCTGAGCACAGGCCTCTGACCCTACACGTGCCCCTCAGCCTGGCGTCTGGCAGATGGTCTTCTCTGAACACTGTGGGGTTTCTGGAGTGTTGCATTCTGGTCTTCTCTGAACACTGTGGGGTTTCTGGAGTCTTGTGAGCTGGTCTTCTTTGAACACTGTGGGGTTTCTGGAGTGTTGCATTCTGGTCTTCTCTGAACACTGTGGGGTTTCTGGAGTCTTGTGAGCTGGTCTTCTCTGAACACTGTGGAGTTTCTGCAGTGTTGGGAGCTGGTCTTCTCTGAACACTGTGGGCTGTTCTGGAGTGTTGGGAGCTGGTCTTCTCTGAACACTGTGGGGTTTCTGGATTGTCACAGGCCTGGGAAATCACACAGAAGACTTGTGCATACACCAACCACACGGTGCTGCCTGAGGCCTTGGAGCGCTGGCCAGTGTCCATGTTTGAGAAGCTGCTGCCACGGCACCTGGACATCATCTACGCCATCAATCAGAGGCACCTGGACGTGAGCATGGCGGGGCAGCGGGGCTGCACCTGCAGGGCCCGCCCGTCCTGTCGTGATCGGGGGAGGAGGGCTGCGTCTGCTCCCCTGGGCCTTCCTCTTCACTCCATATCAGACCGTCAGGCCTGGAACAGGTGCTTCTTGAACAGAATAGCCTCTGCTCACAGAGGACTTGGGGCCTGGGGGCTGGCCTTTGGCAGAGATGTTGGCTTGTCCCCCCACTTGGAGCCCTGTTTTCGGGCTTAGGGGGAGCCCTTTTTCTCATATCTGAGGAGGTTCAGATGTGTCTGTTCCTGGCATGCCAGAGGCCTTTGTCCTGAGACATCACTGCAGCATTTAGGTGATGGGGGAAAAGTCACCTGTGTCTTTTCTCTGTCACGCATAGAGAAGATGCTGGTACAGGAATGGGGGGACTTAGGGTTCAGGTGTGATGATTTTCCTCCTTTTGATCTTTCGGTGGAAGAGTGGCTGTGCTCGCTGCTAGACTGTGGTTGCATCCTGCCTGGGCCCCCGGGCGCAGCGTCTTCATCTCTTCCTGTTGGTCACACAGCACCTGCTCAGCTCCTCCAAGTCCCCGGGCTGAGCCCGCGGCGGCCTGGGCTCAAGCACCCCTGTGCTCAGGGCTAGCCAGCCTGGGTTCCAGCTGGCCTGGGGGGGCAGCGCCCCCCTCCCGCTCACCACTCTGTCCTTGCAGCACGTGGCCGCCCTGTTCCCTGGGGACGTGGACCGCCTGCGGAGGATGTCGGTGATCGAGGAAGGGGACTGCAAGCGGATCAACATGCCCACCTGTGTGTCATCGGGTCCCACGCCGTGAACGGCGTGGCGAGGATCCACTCGGAGATCGTGAGACACTCAGTGTGAGTGGGGAGCGCCCTTCGGCTCCCACTCCATCCCTGCCACCTGCAACGCAGTGGCTGGGGCTGGCAACCGCCCAGAGCCCAGTGGTGGGGGGGTGAGCCTCTGGCTCGATGGACTGTGCTGGGGGTGAGCCCTCTTGTCACCAGGAGCCCCTCCGGCTGTTGGTGTTCTCTGTCTCTCCAGGCAGAAGATCTGCTCCTGGAGCACCTGCCTGGGGATGAGGGGCCCAGGCCAGACGGGGGGAGGTCAGGGCGGAGGTCAGGGCAGAGGTCAGGGCTGGGGCTCATCCTCGAGAGGAAGGAGGGATTCCGAGGGCAGGTTCCCTGCTCCAGCCCCACTCCGTGGGATAGGATCTCAATTCCGTCTTTCAGTTTTCATCGGAGTCCTCGAGTGGGATACCTGCTGTGAGCTCCCAGCGGCCTGCATCCTCAGGGCTGGCCTGAGGCTTTGTGTGATGTACTGTTTTATCCCCACTGTCTGTCTGTGGCCCACTGTCAGGACCATTGGGAGGAGGCCAGGCTCCAGCCACCTGCCGGGGTGGTCTGGCTCCTGGGGAGACAGAATAGCAAGGCTAGGTCCAGGGCCCCTCCAGAGGGCCCTGTGCCCTTTGCGCATCTTCTTCCAACCAGCGTTTGCTGAGTCACCTGTGGTCTGTGTGTTTAGCTTTAAAGACTTTTATGAGCTGGAGCCGGAGAAGTTCCAGAATAAGACAAATGGTATCACACCCCGTCGCTGGCTGCTCCTGTGTAACCCGGGGCTGGCAGAGACCATCGTGGAGGTGAGGCCAGTGCCCCTGGGCCCACCTGGGGCTGTGTGGGTGCGACCCACCCCCTTACGTGTGGAGAGTAGGGGCGCCTGGACGAGTGGGGGGTGGGCACTGCTGCCCACAGGTGTGACCAGCCTGGTGGTTGGTCGGCAGACCTGGTGGTCCATGCAGGAGTTCAGAGTGGGTCCTGGGCTTCAGGTCCAGCTTGTGAGTCCTGACGAGACATGTGAGCTGGGAGTGGGGTCATTGTTGAGTTGTTCCCGTGTTCTCGAGTCCCCTGGTGTACAGGGTCTCCTGGGAGGGGGTGTGATGGGGAGGAGCGGCCAAAGGGGACACAGAGCACAGAAGCTGTGTCGGCCCCCGTGGTTCTGCAGAGAATCGGGGAGGGCTTCCTGACAGATCTGAGCCAACTGAAGAAGCTGCTGCCACTGGTTGGGGACGAGGCGCTCATCAGGGACGTGGCCCAGGTCAAGCAGGTAGGCCCGGCATGGGGCCAAGAGCCCAGCCCTCACTCGGCCCTATGGAGGGGCCCTGGGTCGTCTGGGAGAGCTTGTCTGGGGGAAGCACATGGGAATAGACACAGGCCCCACATCTCCAATCGAGGTGCTGTCTGCGCCCCCAGGCCTCATAGCTGCCTCACAGCCAGGCAGGCCGGCTCTCTGCATGGCCTCTGAAGACCGAGACTGACCCTCTGCTTCGCCCTGGCCTGGTCCTGGGGGCCCAGAAATAGTGCCCCCTTCAGGGTCTCCGTCCCTGACTTCTCGCTTTCCTTTTATGCTTTTCTTACCCTCGCTTCTTTCCCAGGGTTTACTTGTTGGTCTGGTTTCTCGCTTAGCTCTGAGCTCTCGTGCAGATCCACTCTCAGGGTCATGCTTCCCCGCTTCTGCCCACATGGACCCCCGTCCCTCCATGTCCTCCCTGGGGCGTCCCCTCCCTACCGCGTCTCTGACGGGCTCACAGGCTCAGCCCTGTGGACACCCCACTGTCCTTACATCTGTTTTCCCAGGAAAACAAGGTCAAGTTCTCCGCCTTCCTGGAGAAGCAGTACGGGGTGAAGGTCAACCCCTCATCCATGTTCGACGTGCACGTGAAGAGGATCCATGAGTACAAGCGGCAGCTGCTCAACTGCCTGCACGTGGTCACCTTGTACAACCGTGAGTGCCCTGCCAATACCCCTCTGTGGACCAGGCCTTTTTCTCACACGCTTGATCTGATGTGACACGTTCGCTTTAAGCAGAAACTTCTGGTTTTCTGTCTTCACAGCACAGCACCTCCAAGGAGTGAGATTTGAACTCAGAGGTTGGGGAGCTTGAGACCCAGGGGACGCCCTGCAACACCCCGTCGCTGGCTGCTCCTGTGTAACCCGGGGCTGGCAGAGACCATCGTGGAGGTGAGGCCAGTGCCCCTGGGCCCACCTGGGGCTGTGTGGGTGCGACCCACCCCCTTACGTGTGGAGAGTAGGGGCGCCTGGACGAGTGGGGGGTGGGCACTGCTGCCCACAGGTGTGACCAGCCTGGTGGTTGGTCGGCAGACCTGGTGGTCCATGCAGGAGTTCAGAGTGGGTCCTGGGCTTCAGGTCCAGCTTGTGAGTCCTGACGAGACATGTGAGCTGGGAGTGGGGTCATTGTTGAGTTGTTCCCGTGTTCTCGAGTCCCCTGGTGTACAGGGTCTCCTGGGAGGGGGTGTGATGGGGAGGAGCGGCCAAAGGGGACACAGAGCACAGAAGCTGTGTCGGCCCCCGTGGTTCTGCAGAGAATCGGGGAGGGCTTCCTGACAGATCTGAGCCAACTGAAGAAGCTGCTGCCACTGGTTGGGGACGAGGCGCTCATCAGGGACGTGGCCCAGGTCAAGCAGGTAGGCCCGGCATGGGGCCAAGAGCCCAGCCCTCACTCGGCCCTATGGAGGGGCCCTGGGTCGTCTGGGAGAGCTTGTCTGGGGGAAGCACATGGGAATAGACACAGGCCCCACATCTCCAATCGAGGTGCTGTCTGCGCCCCCAGGCCTCATAGCTGCCTCACGGCCAGGCAGGCCGGCTCTCTGCATGGCCTCTGAAGACCGAGACTGACCCTCTGCTTCGCCCTGGCCTGGTCCTGGGGGCCCAGAAATAGTGCCCCCTTCAGGGTCTCCGTCCCTGACTTCTCGCTTTCCTTTTATGCTTTTCTTACCCTCGCTTCTTTCCCAGGGTTTACTTGTTGGTCTGGTTTCTCGCTTAGCTCTGAGCTCTCGTGCAGATCCACTCTCAGGGTCATGCTTCCCCGCTTCTGCCCACATGGACCCCCGTCCCTCCATGTCCTCCCTGGGGCGTCCCCTCCCTACCGCGTCTCTGACGGGCTCACAGGCTCAGCCCTGTGGACACCCCACTGTCCTTACATCTGTTTTCCCAGGAAAACAAGGTCAAGTTCTCCGCCTTCCTGGAGAAGCAGTACGGGGTGAAGGTCAACCCCTCATCCATGTTCGACGTGCACGTGAAGAGGATCCATGAGTACAAGCGGCAGCTGCTCAACTGCCTGCACGTGGTCACCTTGTACAACCGTGAGTGCCCTGCCAATACCCCTCTGTGGACCAGGCCTTTTTCTCACCGCTTGATCTGATGTGACACGTTCGCTTTAAGCAGAAACTTCTGGTTTTCTGTCTTCACAGCACAGCACCTCCAAGGAGTGAGATTTGAACTCAGAGGTTGGGGAGCTTGAGACCCAGGGGACGCCCTGCCTCTGGGGTAGGGCCTTGGGGTCTCTGGAGGCTGTGTTGTAGGTTCGGTGTAGCCTTTCTTTTATATTTAGTTATTACTGTTATTAGACTTGTTTAAAGTTACCTAGAGACACTTTACTCAGCAAGGAAGACATTTAAAGTGCACTCTTGGAAGATGAAATAGTATGTTACATCTGTACACCTTAAACTAGGAACATTTAAGTGGCAGTTAATTTTGAAGCAAATGCAATCAGAGAGCCCCCTAACCACAGAGTCACTATGAACATTTTCTAGTTCTACAAATGAGGTAATAAAGCCTCAAGGAAACCCACACGGTTTTTTAAATTTTGTAACATAGTAATAGTAACATAGCAGCAGTAGTAGTAACATAGTAATATTAATAGTAAAATAGTAAAGTGAATCCTAACTTTGAAAACAAAGGAACCACAAATAAAGCTCTTCTGGAGAATGTCAGCTCCCCAGTTCCCACGAGGGAGACTCCCTGGGTCCCCAGGGCCCCACCCAGTCACTCATGAGACAGTTCAGATGCCAGTTTCCATTGAGCAGCTCTGACCCAGCGCTCAGAACAGGCCCAGGGGAGCGCCCTCCTGTGCATGTGGCCTGGGCGTCTCCTGGGCCAGAGACGGCACTTCCGGAGACCTTGTCTTGTGCCGTGGTTTGCTTTCACAGTTGTGACTTCCTGCATTTCCTTTGTCGTTGCCCTAGCGGTGCCCCCGAGTCCCCTGCTCCTGAGCAGTGGGGTGGGTCTCCCGGCGGCCTGCCCTCCCTCCCCACCCCCTCTGGTGGCCAGGGCCGCCTACTGACCCCCGCACCGCCTCTGCTCAGGGCCTTGGCAGCGTTTCGACGGGGCTGGCAGGGCATGCGCCCCCCACCCACTCATCCGCCGGTGTGTTGTATGCATGGGGGTGTGCTGTGGTCTCCCCACCGGCAGCCCCCCTCACCGTGCCCTGACTTGGGTCCCAGTCTGCTGAGGGCTGTCTGTTCGCCCCCCTGCTTGGTTCCTGCAACCCAGAGTCTTCCGTGTCCTGTCCGCGGCATCAGTGGCCTTTCCCAGGAAGGGTGGCTGGGCTGAGGCGATATCCTCGGCCTCGCTCTCTCCTCGGGCAGCGTGGTCAGGAGGGTGGTCCTCGGGGGGCAGCTCTCTCGGCCGGCGCTCGTCTGGCTCAGCTGTCAGCCGCTGGCCATCTGGTCAGTTCTCTCCATGCTCGAGGCCCTCTGAGCATGTTGGTTGCTGTCTTCTTTCCCATCTAAGGTGTGCCTTGAAATACATGGAAACCCGGATCCGGCTTTCTCCTCGCTGGGCTCCAGTGCAGTGTGGGGTTGGGGTTTTCTCCCACCGTCATTCCGCCCGTGGCAGGCTCGCTCTCCCCTTGTCTGCCCCGTGCTGTCTGCTGGTCCTGTCTCCGTGCTATGTCTGCTGTTCTCTGCCTGTTTCTCCTCCCCGTGCTTTCTGTGATTGGGTTGCACCTCGTGGGGCCGTTCTACCTTGTGGCCTGTGTTTTCCCCCACCTTTCTGTTGCATTTTGGGGCATGGTCTCCCATCTGCGTTGACCATCCTCATAGGCTGGAAACTTACGGGGGGTGGCTTCCACTTCCCTCATCTGTGGCAAAGCTGTGTGTTGGGGTCGGAGGAGCTGCAGCAAGACCCTGGCCGGAGCCTCGTGAACTCAGGGCACTGCAGGCCTCCCAGCTTCAGATGCCCTTCTGAAGCCGTGTCCCCCTCCAGGGCTGTGTCCCCCTCCGGGGCCGTGTCCCCTCTCTGTGGCCTCTCTGGGGCCATGTCCCCTCTCTGAGGCCATGTCCCCTCTCTGGGGCTGTGTCCCCCACTCTGTGGCTCCAATTCCAGGCTGGCTCAGGAGGCATCGTGGCCTGTGGGGCTCCGCCCACCAGGTTGTCCAGGCCCCTCTCCGAGGTTCCCTGTGGGAAAGAGGCTGACATAGTCCACCCGCCCAGCCCTCAGGGGTTCTTTGCCTGCCTCCTCCCCTCCCTCTGCAGGAGGCCGGGATTCCTGAGGCCCTGCGCTCACAGCCCCATCTCCTACCCATCTCCTGACCCAGCAGGACTTGCCCATTGATCTGGAGTTCGCATATTTTTCTTCTTTACAATGTAGCTTGTGGATTTGGTCCTTTGTTTCCCCCCCTTGTTCTCTAGGTCACTTTGTCCACTATCTGGAAGCAGGAAGGTTCAAAACTCAGGGACTACAGGAACCTGAGGTCAGATGTTAAAGATCAGCCCCGCCCCTTAGCAGTTCCTGTAAATCTCCCGACCCTGGTGAATACTGTTTAGGGCAGCCTCTCTCCTCTGTAGACGACACCACCCCGATGAAATCTGAAAACCCAGTGGCCTGGCAAGGATACCTCATTCTGCTGGGGCTGGAGGCGAGCTGTCTGCTTTTGTGCAGGAAAGCTCTGGGGGGCTTCTCACCCTCTGTCCCAGCAGGGAGGGGGCTCGGGGTCTCACTGACATCCTGCACAGGCTGACGGTTAATCACCACCTGCCCAAGGTCAACCCATTTTCGAGTGCCCATCACACACACAAGGGCCTTCAGTCCTGGTCACCAGACCCAAAGGAGCTCCTGTCTTGGGCTGTTCTGGACACAAAGATGCAGCTTTTCCACTGAACCTTCTGGAAGAATCCGCTTCTGGTTAGCCTTTGGCACCACTTGGACACAGTGCGGAGTTCTGTAAACGGAAGCTCCTGCAGTGCAGCGCTTGCATCGGGCTGGTCTCAGGACACTGGTTACTGCGGCAAGCGCAAGGCTCCGGTGTGTCCGGCTCCAGTTGCCTCACTTGGCTGCCTTCTGTTTGTCTTGCAGGGATAAAGAAGGACCCGACCCAGGCCTTTGTGCCCAGGACTGTCATGATCGGAGGCAAGGTGAGGTGACGCCTCTTTGCTCTTGCTTGGTGTTGGGCGGAAACATACAAACCACCATGCATTCTGCAGTGTCCCTGTATCTGGGATGGACGCTGCGGGTGGCTGGGCGCCGACCAGCACACAAAGCCCGGAGGGCCCGGCCCCAGCTGTGCCTCTGGGCCAGTACGTTCAGGTGTCTCGTCAGCTTGGCCACGGGAAGGGAGCTGGGCGGGGCCCTGCCTGCCCAGGCGGTGGGGTCCCCAGGGCCAGCCTCCAGTGGGGAAGCACCGTTCCTCAGTGTGACTGCCAGCGTCCCACACGCCCCCTGCACTTTTGTGCTGAGTGGACACCGGTCACTGGCTGCTTCATCAGCAAGATGTGGGCCTGCTCTCAGCCTGGCCTCACGCGTTTTATTTACCGTGGCACGTGCTTTAGGATATGTGATCGCGGAGTCCCAGTGTGTCGCCAGGGGGCGTCGGCGGGCCCCACCACAGGTCTCTGGCCTCCAGGCCCTGTGTCCCCACCCTCTGCCACTTTTGCCAGGAGCGTGGGCACGGCTGCTTCATGGGGGCTGCAAGCGGGCCCAGGTTTGTTCTCTCCTCCGACTTGAGCAGCCCCACAGGTGGCAGCACCCTGTGGGCTCCCCCAGCTCAGACAGCAGCTCACACCTGCCGTGTTCTGTCTCAGCCACCCCCCCACCCCCGACTCTTGCTGTTCCTGAAACAGATTCTGGACAGCATCTGTTTCATTTGTCAGTATTTCAAATGCACAAAATATGCATTTCTCAGAGATGGGGACTGTCAAAAAGTTTTGAAATGTGTTTTAGAAATGAAAATCTAGAGGAAAAAAGATTCATAGAACATCCATAAACCTGTTGCCTGACTTCTGCTGAACCTTCTCAAAGTAGATTTCACCCCTAAGAACTTCATCAGTTGTCTTCCCAATAACGTTTTCCTGCAAAACCACACAACGCCACCATCACATCTACAACACGTGACAAGAATTCCTCCACGTCATTAAATATCCAGCCAGGGCCACATGCCTGGCTGTCTTATTAGACATCTTGAGTTTGTTTGACTCAGGACCCAGTGAGGTTCTCATATGGGCTGGGCAGCTGTGTCTCATCTGTAGGTTTTCGTCCACATTCCACCTTTTTTTCCCCTGCAGATTTTTACAGAAATAAGGTCATGTGTCTCCCCCAGACCATGTCCCTCTGGTATCTCCCAGAACCTTGGTGGGTTCCCCGTGTTTCCTGGAGGTTGGTAGTCAGTTCTCAGGGGTCCTTGTTCCCTCTTTCCGTTTCTGAAAAACAAACTAGAATCAGGAACCCAAGTTTGAGGCTGACAGATCTGTGCATGTGGGTAAGGGGCTGTCACAAGAGGAGCTCAGTCGGCACCAAGGGAGCGGCTGGGGTGCTGCACCCTGTGGGCCCGTCTGTCGGGATGAAGGACACACAAGGATGCTGTGACCTCAGCCCCCGTGGGGCCCCTCCCAGCAGCCGAGCCGCTCAGCTGGGCCCCAGTGACCCTGCCCCGAGCACAGGGTGTATGTTGCATGCCCCTTTCCCCTTGCAGGCAGCGCCCGGCTACCACATGGCTAAGAAGATCATCAAGCTGGTCACGTCCATTGGCGACATCGTCAACCATGACCCGATTGTGGGTGACAGGCTCAAAGTGATCTTCCTGGAAAACTACCGGGTGTCCTTGGCTGAGAAAGGTGAGCCTGCCCTGCCCGATGCTGTGGGCGGCCCTTGCTGGTCAGGGCCTGTCTTGCCTTCAGGCAGATTAATGGCCCTGACACCACGTTCCCCAGCCAGAGGGGCCCCGGTCTAGTAGTCAAGGCCCTGGTCTCTGTACTTCCTGCCCTCCCCTCCTTGCGCCTCTGCCCCTCAGCTTGGCCTTCCTGCCCCTGGGCTCGCTCTTGGTGGCCCATGCCCCCACTCTCCCCCCACCCCAAGGATGCTTCTGCTTGTCCCCACCTGTTCACTCTGGCCTGCATCTGCTCTGGGGGCATCTAGTTGGAGCCCCTCCACTGTGGGAGTCCTGGGTATGTGTTGCCACCCAGAGAAGGGCCTGTGGCCACATGTGCCTCAGATGAGGACTCTCCTGAATGGGAGTGGCCTTTCTAGGCAGCCGCTTCTGGAGACCTGGCAGGAGGTGCTAGGACACCTGAGCCTGGAATCGTGGCCCGAGTCGCAGCCCCTCTGGTCCAGGGGACTGTACGCTGCCCTCCAGGCATCCAGTGGAGGGCAGGCTCTCATCCTCCCTCCCTGTCCAGTGCAGCCAGGTCATCAGCACCAGCCCTGGGATCCCGCCACTGCCCTGTAACGTGTGTGGCTCTGGGGTTGGGTTGTGGTTCGTGCTTCACTGAGCTTCTCACAGTCTCGGGCCCTTTGCTGCCTGGGACTCCCAGGCTAGCTCTTGCACTTCCTAGAACTGACCCTGGGGACAGACCTCATGCTCCCCAGCTCTTGGACTTGCTGTGGTCACGTGTCCACCATCCCGTCTGCTCATGTCCCTTTGCCTGAGGGGCCAGGGGTGCCTGTGTCTCCATCCTGGCACCTGGGCCTGACCGTGAAGACGGGGCCGGACTCTGGACTTGGCTGACCCCGAGTGCCCACTGGCTGGGTCGGGGAAGCAGCATCCATCAGCCCTGAGGACCAGCTGAGGCAGGAGCAGGGACGCCGAGGCAGGCAGGATGGAAGCTGCGCTCCTGCCGCCATGGCGAGACACTCACAGGAACCCGTGTGTGGGAGAAGCCACCCGGCTGCTGGGGGCTTGTGACTCAGCTGCCACGCCCAGTCTGTACAGAGGGGCTGCCGGGCATGAGGCCACAGGAAGACTGTCCCCAGTCCTCTGCTTCTGTGAGAGTCAGTTCCTTTTGAAGTTGTTTAAGGAGCCCATGGACTGATGGACTAAGACAGCAGTGATGTCAGGATACAAGGGAAAGAATACCCCACCTGGTTTTGGTACGGCCCTGGTTTGCAGGTTCTAGAACAGAGGTCCCCTGCCGCTGCAGGGCTTCTTGGCATCTCCACGTGGACCCGCTGCCTCGGGCTGCCCTTGGTCAGGGAGGGGAGCTGCGTGGGGTAGCGGGCAGCGCACAGTGTCCCCTTGTCGTTCCTGTTACTCTTGTGCCTCCTGACGGACGGTCTTGCCCTGCTCCCCGCAGTCATCCCGGCCGCCGACCTGTCGCAGCAGATCTCCACTGCAGGCACCGAGGCCTCGGGCACAGGCAACATGAAGTTCATGCTCAACGGGGCGCTCACCATCGGCACCATGGATGGAGCCAACGTGGAGATGGCCGAGGAGGCCGGGGCTGAGAACCTCTTCATCTTTGGCCTGCGAGTGGAGGACGTGGAGGCCCTGGACCGGAAAGGGTGGGTCCCTCTTGAGGCTCTCTTCTCTCTTCTTTAAGTGTCCCCACACCCATGGATATCTTGAGGGGGTCCTGGCTTGGCCTAGTTGCCTGAAATCCCTCAGGGGACCCAGGGAGGCCTCAGGCACCAGAGTCTGAACCCAAATGGTGGGAACCTTGTCAGCCTGTGAGCACTGCCCCCTTTCGGCCCTGCCCCGTGTCTGCCACACACCTCCCTCTCCCCGGATTCCTTGATGGCTCTCAAGTCCAACTTCACCTGTTATTTTCTTCTGCAAGGTCTTGGCACAGACTGGGGGTGGGGCCTCTGCAGGAACCTTTGAGCAACCCCTCCTGGAGGACTGTCTCAGCCACCACGTGTCTGTACCAGGCGGAGAAGGTGGGGGTGATGTGACCTCGGTGGCCAGCCCAGGCCCCACCTGCTTACGAGTCTGCCATCTCCTGCAGGTACAATGCCCATGAGTACTACAACCGCCTGCCCGAGCTGCGGCAGGCCGTGGACCAGATCAACAGCGGCTTCTTCTCCCCCAGGGAGCCCGACTGCTTTAAGGACGTCGTCAACATGCTGCTGAACCATGACAGGTGGGATAGG
This sequence comes from Madoqua kirkii, assembly GCA_006408675.1. Taxonomy (NCBI): domain Eukaryota; kingdom Metazoa; phylum Chordata; class Mammalia; order Artiodactyla; family Bovidae; genus Madoqua; species Madoqua kirkii. Next base: position 12,439 of record SJYC01111812.1, read on the forward strand.
ACCCTCATCCCTCCCCACCACTGGGTCAAACAGGGTGCCCAGGACCACACATCATTTGGGGCAAAGCCTGGGCTTGTGAGGCTCACCCTCACCTCGGCCCACGGCCAGAGGGTCGGCCACATCCAGGCACTTGGGCTTGTGGGACCTCTGACTGTGCTTGGCAAGCCTCAGAGCCTGGTGATGGGATTGCATGACAAGGTGATGAACCTCTGTGGGTGGATGGAGGTGACGTGCCTGGGGTACAGAGCCTGGATGTTAACCACTCCTGGGAGTCCAGGAGTGGTTCAGGTAGAATGAACTTGTGAGGCTACAAGTCTCCACATGGTTGGTATTTACGACAAGGCCACTGACATGGGGTGATGCTTCTCTGGGGACAGCCTTGCTCACTTGTCACAGGTCGACAGTGCCATCTGCCTTGACCATAGGCCTCCACTCCACCCTGGTAAAAGGAGGGCCTGCTGAAGGCCGAGAATCGACCTTTATTCATTCCACTTTCAGTTCCCGTAGGTCAGTCTGTCGTATTCCAATGAATATTGTCTGCTGGCTTCAGTCAGACCCGATCATGACTCCATGCGTGTCTGGGGCTGGGCGCTCAGCCCTACTGACTCTGGGATCCAGGAGGGACTTTACAGGGTTCTATGAATTGTGATCCCAGTTCAGTTGTAAACAAAACATGTTTATGTGTCATAAATCCTGCACCACCAGTTGTCAACTCGCGAGACCTGAGAACAGGTGGTGGTGGAGCCTGCGTCCCCTGAGCGCCCCTGGAGGTGGAGGGGGTCCTTAATCTGTGTTCCTCTAACCCACGGCACAGTCTCTTTCACAGCATGGGGCTGTAATAAGGCTCTTCTAGAGTAGTGTCTGCCACGTGGAGCACGAGGACGCGGCCAGCCAAGCCTGAGGGCCCTTTTCCTGACCTCTCCTTCACCACCCGCCCAGCCCAGCTTCCTGTCTCCCATTTCAGGTTCAAGGTGTTTGCAGATTATGAAGCGTACGTGGCATGCCAGGCCCAGGTGGACCAGCTGTACCAGGTGAGGTTCTTGGGCCTTGGCAAGAAAGTCACAGGGTGGGACCATGTCCTGCTGTCTTGGGCCACTCCCGGCAGCTTGTAGCTGACGTAGTGGCCCAGAGCAGGTCGGGCTTCTTCCTGTCTTGCTCAGAGACTGCCTCAGCTGGGCGTCTGCCTGGTCTACTGCCTAGGACCCTGGGGCCAGGCTGCTGTCCACCCAGCACACGTGCCCCTGCAGCCTGGGCACTGCCACAAAGCCAGGGATGGGGCAGGACTTCCCTCCCAGAGGTGCTGCCACACCCCGGCCCACGGTCTGATTGCCTGCGTGCAGTGAGGAGGGCAGAGGTGATGCAGGGCATGAGGCCTAAGGCAGGAGATGGGGCTCGTGGGCAGTGAAGACCTTTGTGCTTAAAGGGAGGTGAACAGTTTATCGGGCAGTAGACATGTCACCCCCAAGCAGAGTGAGGACCTGCAGCTCTAGAGCGGGCATGCTGGAGCTGGCTCTCTAATCCCGGCCCCGGGTCCCGCCTCCGTGTGACCTGCAGGAAGCGGGCACAGCCAGGGGGCCCTCCTGGGAAGACTCAGCTCCTGAGCTCGGGGAGGTGATGGGGTGTCGTAGCCTGTGCACCTGGCCAGGGATAGCCGTAGGAGGGGACACTGGTGATGGGGGCGTGGCTGTATAGTCACTGCCCAGATCTGTTAAAGCAGGTTCTTAGACATGGCCCGAGGTTCTTGGACATTCCCCTCAACTCAGGAAACAGCTCCTGAAGTCTGCTCCTGAGACAGGACAGGAGGGGGCCTGGGAGGCCAGGTGACCCCAGGCTCAAGGAGGTACCCTGGCTTCCCTTCCAGGAGTACCCTCCTGGCACTGGATGCAGTCTGGGGGTGCATCCCCTCCTGGCAGGGTGTCTGTGCATTGTGTACACTCTGCCCTGGCGGGACCCCTCGGGCTCCTGACCCTGTCTGCTCACCTGGAAGCTTCCTGGTGGGTGGGCCCCCTTCCCAGTGAGCTCTGAGCTTTGAGGGCCTGTCTTCCATCAGGCTGCCCAGGGCTGAGCGCATCTGAGAACAGACCAAGGTCACTAAGTGCCTGCCTCCCTCTGCAGAACCCCAAGGAGTGGACCAAGAAGGTCATCAGGAACATCGCCTGTTCAGGCAAGTTCTCCAGTGACCGGACCATCACAGAGTACGCCCGCGACATCTGGGGCGCGGAGCCCCCTGCCCTGCAGACCCCGCCGCCAGCCTCCCCAGGGACTAGGCCCTGGCCTCAGGACCAGCTTTCATCCCCCTGCTGACTCTGCCCGTTGTTTCCAAGCATTTTCCTAGTGCCCTGCTTCTTTCAGTGCCACTTCCAGGAGGGCTGGGGGAATCGTGGTGGTGGCTTTGAGGGGCTGGGGTGTGGAGATTCCCCCTCATCACCTGCCGGAGAGCAGGTCCCAAGCACTGATAGGCTCACCCCCCGCCCCCCAGGATGCCCATTCAGCTTCTCCACGGCCTCCTACAATCCTGTGTGAGCTCGTATTCAGTTTTGACCCTCTGCATTCTGGGGTCCAATCAGGTAGCCGTGACAAAGCTTGGGCAAATGTGTTTCTGCAGCACGCAGGCTGGCCATCCAGTCTCTCCCAGCCCAGCTCTGCCTCCTGGCCGTGCTGGAAGGGTCCAGTGTGCCGGGCTGTGTCCTTATAACTGCCATATGGGCACCTGCCCCGGGGTTTCCAGATTGAGCAGATAGAAGGCCCCCAGGGAACCGAGGGTGACACTGGGGAGGATGCCTGTGTCCAGCACCAGGGGCTTCGGTTAGGACAGGCTGGCTGGTGCAGAATTGGTTTGATTTTGCTTTTCCGAAGATTTTTCACAAGGAAATGAAACTAGCTGAGGTCTTTCCTTGTTTTAGCAACGGAAAATAGCACTTCTGAAGTTTATGCTGGGGGAGGCAATGTTGGGGTGTTTTCACTTGGCGTCCCCACCTAGCTGGGTGAGGCTGAATGCCCAGCCCTCTCCCAGGCCTGCACCCTCCCTGTGCCTGTCAGGCAGGAGGCAGCATGAAAACCTGGTCTGGAAAAGAACTGGTGGACCCAGAGGGGAGCCCACCCTCCATTCTACCCAGATGGCAGGCTGGCACCAGGGATGGCGGCTGAGCAATGGGAAGGACGAAGCCAGGGAGCAGGTGGGAGCTGGGGGCGGAAGCCTCCAAAGGCTCTGCACCCTCACATGCTGGACCTGGGTGGCCTGGGCTCTGCTCTTGCCCCACCAGAGCTGGGGTCTGCGCTCATGTCCCCAGCACCCATTGCTGCCCGCCCTTTAGGCCAAGCGTGACCGTCACTGTGCCCTTCGCTGTCACTGCCTCACGTGAGAAAGTGATTAAACCTGCTTGTGCCCAGATGCTCTGGCCTCTGCCTGTCTCTGCACCCAGGGCGCTGCGTGTCTCAGCTGGGATATACTGTGGCCCCCCACTCGGGGACTGGGGACAGGACGTTCTCACCCAGCTGCCGTGGGACTCAGAGCCCCGTGAGCCTGAGTCATCAAACCCAGCACTGGGAGAGCGTCAGCTGGGTGTTGGCGTTCGCGTGTGAATTGTTCTCCTCTTTGCACCTGTCTTTTGCCACCCACTCCTGGTCCTGGGAAATGGAACTCCTGGGGACCAAATCATTCCCCTCCCCAAACTGTATGGCTGCAAGTTAAATTAAAAACCCAGCGAGGTGTGAACTCAGGGCTCAGTGTTACCCAGAGAACCCAAGTGTTGGGGGAGGGGCACCTCCCAGGACACTGGCTTCCGTATGCTGTGACCACAGATCGACAGTGGGCATCTCGAGCCGTTCCTGACCACAGACTGACTTTGTGACTCAACAAAAGGTCAGTCCTAGTCCACAGTTTAAGCTGAGCTTCTTGGACTGAGGTAATAAGCGGAGATACCCCCGAGCAGAGACATGCAGACCTAAGTGCCTGAAAGGTGTCGAGGGCGGGAGCCACGTGCTCAGCAGCCTTTTAGGCTTTATCTTCAGGCTGTCAGACACCTGCAAAAACACTAGCGGCTTGTGCTTTTACTTTATACCCTACTTTATCCTCCCCACCCACCCCCCACCGTAAAATCTGAGGCAACTTACACAGACAAAACATAAAGAAAAACAGGATGAAGACTTGAGCCCAGGCAAAGTGGGCGAAGCATAGATGGTCTCAGACGGCCTTGCTGGTCAGGACGAGCAGGGGACGTGGCTCTGGGCTGCGGGGCTGCCAGGAGCCCCAGTGACAAAGCCCAAGAATCCCCAGGGGGCCATGCTGGCCAATGGGCTTTCTGCTTTAGTTACATGAAGGCAGTTGTCAGGTCAGGATGGGCATCCCAGAAAGCCAAGGGGATGTGAAGCTGAGGCCCAGGTGGCTGAGAATTGCCGTGAGCAGCTCTAAAGTGTTTCGAAGTGGGTGTAATCTCTTGTTTCTGGGCCTCCAGCCAGTTCACAGCTGCTTACAAGCCAAGGGCAGTGGGGAAGAGAAGGCAAATAAGCTCCTCCCCACCTCGGGGAATTTCTGCACTGACTCCAAAGTGCCAGAGCCTAAGGATCTAGGGGAGGAAGGCCTGCCTTTAGGAGAAGGTGAAAGTTAGTCGTGTCCTACTCTTTGCAACCCCATAGACTATACAGTCCATGGAATTCTCCAGGCCAGAATACTGGAGTGGGTAGCCTTTCCCTTCTCCAGGGGATCTTCCCAACCAGGATCGAACCCAGGTCTCCCACATTGCGGGCGGATTCTCTACCAGCTGAGCCATAAGGGAACCCCAAGAATACTGGAATGGGTAGCCTATCCCTTCCCAACCCAGGAATCGAACCAGGGTCTCTTGCATTGCAGGCAGATTCTTTACCAGGTGAGCTACCAGGGAAGCCCAAGGAGAGAGCTGGGTGAACCAAAGTCCTCCGCCTGCAACCAGCCCTGTACTGTACGGCGTGCAGCCCCCTTCGAAAGCCACACATCTCTCTCGGGGGGTGAGGGCGGGGTGGTGAGCGGGCACTGGCGTTGTGCATGGGAGGTGAGCTTGGCCAAATGCCACGACCAGTGTGTGAACGAGCTGACACTCCCAGGGCAGAATGGGAGTTCCCCGACTCCAGCAGCCTGAGTCCTTCCACGAGTGGCCAGGGGCTCGTCCCGGGTCTCTGAGTGAAACCCCACCGCCCAACCATCGACACAGCAACATTCAATGGGCTTGTTAACTGTAAGGTTGAAAGGCTCACCCACAAAGACCTGGTTTTAGGAAAATGCCATCTGCCCCACCAGAGAAGACAACCTCCCTGTGAACACGCCTCCTCCAACACAACACCCCTCGCCGCGGGACCTCAGTGTCTGCAGGAGCGGGAAGAAAGCCTGCAATCCTTGGCCTTACAGAGCCTCACATATGGCCGGGTTCTGGGGCTGTGGGCACAGCCTGGACACCACTGGAGGCAGCACTGAGAAAACAGACAGACCACCACCACGATTTTATTCTTAAATAAATGCTCAGTCTAAGGTCTGGTTAGGCAGACAAGTGGGTGGACATCAGAGGAAGGCAGATCGCCGGCCCCTCCCCGGTGGGGAGCAGCGGGGCGGTCCAGGGAGGCAGGGACACCGAGGAAGGCAAGCAGGGCGGGCAGGGCAGGAGGGGCTGGTGGAGCCATGAGCGTCCATCTCGGGGGAACAGAAAGAACCACGTTCGCCCATGTCTCAAGGGTGGTGCCAGAAAGCTCAGCGTGGTCCCAAGACCCCTCGCCTCCTGTCCTAGGCTCCCTGTGCCTGGCTCAGGAGGTATGGGATCGATTAGTCAATGGCCAGAAAGTTCTGTCACTGTCTTCCCAACAAGCCCTCGGGCTGAGGGTGAGCACGAGGAGGAGAGGGCCACATGCCGCCTCCGCGTGGTCCACAGAGACCCCTTGCTCCCCGCCACCCAGGGCAGTGCCTCAGGTCTGCCAGGGCCTCCCCTGGCATCCACGTTCCCTCTCCAGGCGCATCTCCGGGGGCCAGGCTGGCAGGAGGAAAGGGGGACGAGGGCAGAGGCCTTCATGCTCCCAGGCAGCAAGCAACTCAGTGCTGGCGTCCCGGTTCCGACTTCCCCAGGAACTCCCTGGAGCAGAGGAGGACACCTGTCAGCCAAACCCCTCCAGGCCAGATTGGAGGCCCCGCTTCCCACGGTCCTCCTGCAGCCCACCCGGGAGGCCGCAAAGGAGCCCCAAGGACCACACTCTGCTTCGAACACCCTGCAAGGCAAACGGGCAGGGCGCCAAGAGCAGTGCCAAGTCCTGAAGTGGAGTGAGGAGGGCTGGAACGCTGGAGGGCTCTGTGACGTGTGCCTTTTACAGGGAAAACCAGGGTCCCAGTCTACCATCCCCTCTCAGCAACACATTCCATGCGCCAAGAAATGTCAGAAACACAGAGCTCTGCCCCTGGGACTTCGAGGGCCTCACATACCAAATGGAGTTCCCCAGCACACATTTCTCTGAGGGCTGATTCCAGCAGCCCAGGCTCAGCAGAGGCCCCGCAGTCGGGACGTGGGGGCAGCCTGCACCCCCGAGTGGGAGGGAGGGAGTGTCTGGTCCATCCAAACCCTTCCCTCTGCCACCCGGGCACCCTCGTTCCCAGGCTTGGGACAGGTGGCCGGGCTGCAGCCCACGTGCCGGCCCAGGAGTCTGGCCAGTGCAGTGCAGCCAGGGGCACGGCCTCCCTCCCTGAGGCAGTGGGGACCAACAGGCTTTGGGGGAACTGGACCAGACCTGAATCACCCCTACCACACACACCCCGTGCAGGGGCAGTGGCCTGACGGGCCTGTGGGAGGGGACAGGGTTCCTCAGCACAGCAGCCGCGGCGTCCTCACTGCTCGACCTCACACAGAGGACCGTAGCCCAGTAGGCCCCATGTGCTGACACCGGACCCCTCTGACCAGCCCGGCACAGCTGTCCCAGCTGCGGCCGCAGGGCCCGCCCAGCTCCCGCATGCCATCCTGCATGGCAGGTGAGGGTAGCGCCTCACCTCAGGATCCGCGGGAGCTCAGGGCTCTTGTAGATGTACTTGTGCCTGTAGCCGAGGTCCGAGTGGAAGGGGATGAACTGAACCTTGAAGTCCCGGAAGCTGCGTGATGGTGCGGCGATGTTGTAGAGCTGGGGGCGGGAGAGAAGGGTTGGCGCCCGGGGCCTGGGGTGACCTGCCTCAGCCACAGGACCCTCAGGCCACCCCTCGAAACCCTCTCTGTCCTCACCCCATCTCGAGACCAGCCTTCCTCAGGGGCCCTCAGCACCCTCAGGCCACCTGCCCCGGGATGCCACAGTGGCCTGAGTGCCCAGGGCAGCCTGTCAGCTCTATCCCAGGGCTGGGTGGGCCGTATGCCTAGGTCAAGGCCCATCTGCAAGCTGGCTCAGGGTCTGTGGCACCTCAGCCCCTCCTTCCAGCCCAGGATGGCCAGGTCCTAGGCCCAGACCTGTTCGGAGGCAGCCTGGGCCCCCTCCCCTTTAGCCTGCCCCTGCCCCTCACCACCGCCACAGTCAGAGGGTATTCCCTCCCACCCTACTCCCACCTACAGATCTAATCCTGCTGCCTGGCAGCAAAGGCAGACGCAGAGGCCCCACAGTGAGAGGATGTCCTCAGATGCCAGCCCCATTCCAGACACAAGAGAACACGAGAGAGTTGTGAACCAACCTCCCCCGCCTTCTCCCTCACAAGGGGCCCAGCCAGCAGCGGGACCCTCTTCCACACCTGCCTGGCCGAACACAAGTCTGCCCAATGCCCACCTTTCTGCCGAGCTGGAAGGGCACGACCGGGTCGTCCTCGGAGTGCAGGATTAGCAGGGAGCAGGAGATGTGCTTCACACTGCGGGAGGGAGGAGGGAGAAAGGCACTGGATGGCCAGGATGGGCGGGCTTCCCGGGCTCCCACCTCCCAGCAGCAGGGGCCAGGAGGGAGCCCTGCACTGCAGCGTGGAACGGCTCAAATTGCCAGGCACTTCTAATACAGAGCCAGCAGCTGATTTCTTAGATGTTTACATCAGTATCTGTCTTAGGTGACAAGTGTTAATCAAATCTAGAGATCAATTCATTCACCAAATCGGGTCCCTGAATATTTCCTGGAAATTTAAAAACAAAACAAAAAATCTCTGCCAGTACACTATTCTTAAAAAGTTACAAAATGATATTTACAAATTGAGTAATAGGTGGGCCAGGAAACTTACTGCAAATGAACATTACCGGACATCGGCTGGCAAAAGAGCCACCCTCTAATTCCTCTTTTGTGTATATGACATTTAATTCCTGAATGTTTCAAATAAATGAACATTCTCAAGATGGTCACTGAATCCAAACCCCTCAGCAGACCGCCTCCCGAAGGACAGGCTGCAAGCCTAGTGGGCCCTGGACGCCCCTTAGCTGCCCCTCACTGAGGTGCCCCTCACTGGGGTGGGCGCCCCTTAGCCGCCCCTCACTGGGGTGGGCGCCCCTAAGCCGCCCCTCACTGGGGTGGGCGCCCCTTAGCCGCCCCTCACTGGGGAGGGCGCCCCTTAGCCGCCCCTCACTGGGGTGGGCGCCCCTTAGCCGCCCCTCACTGGGGTGGGCGCCCCTTAGCTGCCCCTCACTGAGGCCGCACGGGGAGCTGGTGGGCGCAGTACACGCCTGCTCCTGGCAATTTCATGCTGCTCGGGGCTTCACATGGGCAGCCCCAGGGCAAGCCTGGCACCTGGCGGGACCAGGCCTGGGTGTGTGCCCAGCCATCTGGCAGGCTGCACTGCTGCTAGGGGACACAGATCGCCCACTCACCACATTTTATTCCCAGGGTGAAGTGCTTGCTGGTGTGCAGGACACACTGTGACATTCAACATCTTTTCATAACTTCCACTCACCAAGCTGGTCCTTCGCTTCTCCAACTCTTGAGGCCTAGCTCACATGCTGGCACCTTGGGAAGTACTTGGGAACAGCCCTTCCCACCAGGCAGGGGCTCCTGACTTCCGGGGCTGAGGGGTGGCCAGCCCCCAGCACTCACACTGGCTCAGCTGGGGGCAGCCACAAGGGGACTTTCTCACTGTCGCCATTTTTAGAGGAAATCCAGTTTATTTAGGAATTCTTCTTTTAAATATGTAGATTTTTAAATGCTATGTGAATATTCAGATAAAATTTTTCTTTTTTTTTAGAATAAATTAAAGTCCATGAAATAAAGGTATCACAAAGATAATGTTAACTGAACTTAAACGTTGTTCAAAGAAAGAGTCCTTAAATAGAATATGTAACTTCTGGTTTACCTAATAGAAATATTTTTAATATCAACCTTCAAAACATCTTTCCATAATCAAACACAAATCAAATGGCTAAGGCAAAGTCATTTTTTGAACAACAGTTACTCTTGCTGCTTTAACACTTGTTCAAGAGTTCTGGTTTTGACAAATAATTTTCAAGTAAAACAGTTCTATGGACCAGAAGATACGCTGTTTTCCTATTTCTTTAACTCTAGTCTTTCTATCTTCCTTCTTCCCTTTCTCTACTTGATGCTCCCTTTATGTTGCTTACAAAAGACCCCTGCATGTCCAGAATCCCACCCTCCTTGGTTAACATGACTCAAGATGCTTATTCTGAGGGTTGTTGGGGTTCTTCTAAACTCTCCCACAGTACTCACTTTTCATCATTTGCAAACTGAATTCCACTGCTTGTGATGGGATCAAGGAAGAACCAGTCAAACCCAGGGAAGTATCGATAGATCTGGAGGTAACATGTAGACAACAAGGAGAGAATCAATCACTACACCCCTGTGGGGGGGTCACCCCTGCTTCAATCAGGCTGACTGGTGGGCCCAAAGCTGGGCGGGGGATGGGTGGTAGCCAGGGTCACCCCTGCTTCCAATCAGGTGGCCCCAGAGCTGGGGGGGGGAATGGGTAGTAATATACCCCCATAGGGGCCGGGATCACCTCTGCTTCCAATCAGACTGACTGGTGGCCCCAGAGCTGGGGGGCGGAGGGGCGGTGGTCCTGATATCCCTCCCACCACCCTCAGACTCCCTTTGCAAGAGGCCCCAGACTGGCTGCAGGGGACTGCCCATAAATAGGACTCCCACACCCAAGACTCAGACCAGGCTTCCCATACAGAACAGGCCACAACCCCCAAGAAAACGGAGGACCATGTCATTCGGGAGAAGAGCAATATCAAAGAACACCCAACAAAGGGTTTTCTGTCTGTAGCAGGCAGCATGAGGTCAGGCAGGCCGACACGGCACCCCTGGACACACAACAGCAGTGGGAGGAGAAGGAGGAAGCAACAGGACACAGAGGGGTCCCTCTGGGCCCAGCCTGTAAACGGAGGGTCTCAGGCCTTGAGGCCAGCCAGTGAGGACCCAACAGCACAGGGTTCCCACCAAGGATGCCCTGGGGCACCCACCAGCTCCACTCCCAGCCCATACTGGGCCCCAGGGGCAGCAATGCCAGGTGGGCAACCTGTGCCATGAGGCAAGGCCTCCTGTGAGTCTAGCCGCCCTCAGACAACCCGACTGTGACCACACCCTTCTACCTGGCATGAAGCTATAAATATCCCGAGTGGCTCTGCAGTCAGGCCAGTGCCCAGAATTAAATGAGAATGGCTCAGATGGCAACGCGTCTGCCTACAGTGCGGGAGACCCGGGTTCGACTCGTGGGTCGGGAAGATCCCCTGGAGAAGGAAATGGCAATCCACTCCAGCACTCTTGCCTGGAAAATCCCATGGACAGAGGAGCCTGACAGGCTACAGTCCATGGGGTCGCAAAGAGTTGGACACGACTAAGTGACTTCACTCACTCACTCAACCTCTGTATTTATTAGAATACTTAAATAACTTTTATGACATTTTAACTTACTTATATGCATATTTACTCAGTCATTTTCATGTTTTAGCTATTATTTCCATTATATACATAAGTCCATCTTTAATAAGCTCTGTACTTGCCACTGAGAACGGATGGCTCTTGGCTTCTTCACGGATGTTAGTGAATGGAGATTCCAAAATGAGGGCATCTGGAGGAGTCTCTAGATAAATAAGACCAACAGGGAACTGGGAGGTGAGCAAGAAGCCCCAGTGGGTGGTGGACTCACACCACCACCCCCTCGACAGGACCATGCACCCCAGGTGCCCACCTGGCTGGCCCTGCCCCTCAGGTCCTCCCCTGGAGTCACATGAGGGAAGTACTCTCAAGAGGACCCTGAGAACCGTGTCTGCTGAGGCTGCCTGTTTGGAGCCCAGCCCCTGTCAAGGCGCCGCCAATTGCCAGAGAATCTGGGGAATAGGGGTGGGCCCTCGGGGGTCTGCTCAGGCCCCCATTTCAACTCCCAGCTCTCATCTCACCACCCTGCTCATCCACCACCACCCACTTCACAAGAAGCTGGCAGGGTCTGGAGGAAAGCCGGTACCCGAAGAGCCCTCCTGCGTGGGAGCCCACGCAAGTGCCTACCTCGCTCACAGAGGCGCCGCACCAGGTTTGTGGCCACTCTGGAAAGAGGGAAAAGTTCAGTTGGATCATGACAAAAACTGCTGCAGACGAGACTGTTCCTGAGGAAGCTAGGACTGCCGCGGTGACGGGTGGGGTTTTGATGGGAGTGTGCAGGGGCCTGGCAGCCAGCCCCTCCAACAGGAACTCTGTGATGGCATCTCCACGGCCCCAAGGCACGTGCTGCGCCTCATCTGGAACGGCCCCTGTGGGCTGCACAGCAACGCCCCAGCTCATACCTGGTCCTACAGACACAGATGGAGGGGCCCGGGGCGGTGGGGAGGCGGCCCCTGAAGGGGGCCACCTGGACTCTGCCTGGCCTAGGCCTCCTGCCTTGCCAGGACCAAGCTGGGCAGGTCCAGGCAGACACCCAGCATGGGAAGGCCTGCGCCCCTCTGGCTTTCACTCCCGCCCAGGAGGGCCAGTCCCAGACACTGCCCAGCCTGCAGCCAATGTGTCCAAAGGAAAGGCAGCAGGAAAACGGAGGTGCTGAGGGTCTGGGGTGCCTTTACACCGGCTACATGCAACATTAGAGCACTTCCTCTTTCAGCAGATGGAACAAGGGAACCCCAACTGCTGCCTCTCCAAGTTTCTAAGTAATGACACCATGTGTGGGCCAAAAGACCTGTGCTCCTGGATGCGCTGCATAGCACAGCCATGCTCAGCCAGGCCTGGGGAGCCCAAGTGCCCTGCACTGTGGCGCTTCACCCCCGGCCCCGACCAGGGCAGTAATGGAGGCTCCAGGACACCAGCAGCCTGGGCTGGAGAGTCACCCGTGAAGACCTGCTTCCGCTAACGCCACGCTGGGAACTCTCACCCGGTGCCAAGAGAATGCCCCCAAATGTACACGGGGTTGTCTCCACTTCGCACTTTGATCCAGTCAAAAACATGGAGTGCATCATACGTCATGCCCCGCTCCGACGGCGTTCCTACTGAGTCACCCCAACCTGGGAAAGCAGCATCAAAGAGGACATCACAGGACTGCAAGGGGCAAACACCCCTCCGCCCCCGTCTCAGCAGAAGGCCCAGGCCATCTGGGGCCTCAAGTCTCGGCCAGGCAAGGTCGTTTCTCCCATCTCCTCAGCCGTCTCCATCTCTGAACCCAACCACCACCCTCACTGGAGTCTTAATGAGCAGAAGCAGACAGGGTGGTCAGACCCGCAGACCCCCGGCACTGATGCCTGGGGCTTGGCCAGGCTAAGCCACAGATAGTCTGGCCCACCCCAGCCTTGAGCTCAGCCCCAGCTCCATGGCCCAGCTGTGACCCAGCTGTGAAGAGGCCCAGGATGGGCAGATTCCAGGCTCAAGGCAACGCTGACCCACAAAGGAAGGGGCTCCTAGCAAATCCTGTTTGCATTACAGAGGAAAGCCACCTAAACTCTGACCTCCCACAGGTCCTTCCCTCCAGATTCTGGAAAAGTCAAATGTGACTGTCATTTCCAGCAGCTCAGCAGTGAGTCATCATCAAATGATCTGAAAATACCACAAGGCTCACAGAGAGCAAGGCCTGCAACGCAAGCAAAATCTAGAGGCAGGGGCACCACAGGCCATCTCCCGGGGCGTCCCAGACCCAGGTTAGCAGAAGCAGCCAATGTTCAGGGCGCCAGCGGGGGCAGGGACAGAGGCAGGGAGAGACACAAGAGAGACGGAGATGGGGGGACAGAAACGAGAGAGCGAGATGGACGAGGAGCCACAGGCAGAACTCTGGTCTCCTGTACAGCTTAGAAAGGAAGAGACTCAACAGGAACTGAAAAGAGGAAGTGTTAGGTGGGATCTTATTTCTGTTAGAAGCACAGGAAGGTGAATAAGGGAGAGGGCTGCCCCCTCACTGCCCTGAGGTTCCAGCAGCAGGGGCAGGAGGGAAGGATGAGCCTCCTTTCAAAGTTTCTTCAACCCAGCACCTTCCTCCTAACGGAACACTCTTTCACAAAAGAACCAACCTGCACGCTAGGCCGGTGGAATAATGGCCCTCAAAGACGTGCACATCCACACCTGGAAACCCGTGCCTCTGGAAGCTCACACAGCAAGGGCAGTGAAGGGTGCAGAAGGAAAGAGGCTGCCAAGCAGGGGACCCCGAGACAGGACAGTGTCCTGGTCAGCGTGAGCCCCAGGCAATCCCCGGTCTTTACGAGCAGAAGGGACAGTCAGGACCAGAGTCATGGAGACTCAAGGGGCCACAGGCAAGGAACCAGCATGGCCTGGAGAAGCTGCAAGAGGCCAGGAACCTGACTGTCCTGGAGCCTCCGTCACGTCCACACCTTGACTCATTCCAGTGACTAAAGACTTGGGACCCTGACCACCAGTCTTGGTGCATCCGGGCTGTTTTGGGACATTACATTTGTGCGGCCATGGCAGCACCCAGAGGAGACTCTCCCAACGTGCACACCCAGGCGACGCCCACAGCTGCTGGCTCTGCGGGTGTGAAGCCCCACCTCCCCCCAGCCAGGGGGAGCCGCACAAGAGGCCTCAGCCTTGCGTCCTGTCCAGGCGAGGACTGTCTAAGGCACACATCGCCGCCACTCTGCTCCCCGCTGACACAAAGCACCTTCCTCACGCAGCAAACTGCGGGAAGCAAGGAGAAATACCGAAGGACGAGAAGAGTCCCTCTTTCCTGTCTCCGTAACTTCAACAAGACAAGTTCTGCTGAGCATGAAACGGGCCCAATACCCAGCAGTGGGGAAAGTCTGAGTCCCACGAAGAGGAGACGGCACCTTTGACACGTGAAAGGGGCTGGCAGAGGGTGTGTGCCGGGGTTCCAGGTGCCCATGCCTACCGTCTGGGGGAGGATGCACGCAGGACACACTGCCAAGATCCCAAACCTTCCACTACCTCCACACGCTGACAATCTCACAAGGACCACAGGTCACGGCAGAGCCACCAGCCTTTCAGAGTGACACCTGGCCACCCCACACCAACCTCAAAGAGGCGGGGTGAGCAAGGAACCCTCACCTCTGTAGTCAAAGGTGACCACGTGGTAGCCGAGGGAACTCAGCACCTGGAAGTGAAAAACAAAAGCTGAACAACACGGCTCTGACTAGCCCACCGGACCTCGCTCAAGGGAGCTTAGTGAAGACCATCACCTCACCGCCCCATCCTGGCGGGACCTCCCAAGCCCAGACGTCAGCCACTGGGGGACACTCAAGAAGGCGGAGGCCGGCCCGAGCGGCACCCCTGCCCTCTGAAGGGCTTGCAGGCAGACGGCTGCCCAGGGGCTGCCAGGGGTTCTGATCACCCAGAGACCCAGGAGGAAGGGCCCTGCAGTGTGGACTCCACACCTGGTGACCCTTAATGCCACCCAGCACTGTTCAGACTTAAGCTCCCGTTGATTTTTCTCATTTAAAAGAAAAGTCTCTCAGGATTAGGTGACTGCTTGCATGACGTCACTATTCACAGCCCCACCCAAGCCCTGGCTGCGTGTACTCAGAGCCACGAGGAAGCTGCCACTGACACCATGTCACCAACCTGAGGTGCGCTCCCGTCCCCGAGGAGAGAGCTCGCCTGGGGACTTCCAGCCCCCACAGGACCTGCACCCTCTGGAGCCACAGCTGCTCAGTCACCACCCCACGCCCACCTGGATCCAAGTCGCTCCAGGGAACCAGTCCTCCAACAGCCCAGAGCCGCCCACAGGGTGCTGGACAGACAGCAGTGCCCACAGGTCTGTCTTGTCCCTCCGGCCCTGCTCCCAAACACAGGTCCACCCGAGAGGAGGGCGACAGGCGTGGTGGCCCCAGACGCTGCATCGCAGCACGTGTCAGCTCGAAGACCCACACACGCTCTGACGACAGCCACATGGCGGGGAGGGTTTGCGCGCCCCTTGGGGCCCTGCACCCAGACACCTGCTTCCACCACGTTGGCTGGGAACCTGCGTCAATGGTGCCCTGTGCCTGGTAGACACCAGAAACCCCAGTGCTGGCAGAACTCCTGAGCCATAGCCCAGAGGACAGTGCAGCTCTCGGCCCGTAGGGTTCTCCCGTCATTCCCTATGTAAGTAAGTAACTTTACAAACAACTGCAAATCACTTTAAGTTAATTTGTTAATTTCTGGCATACGAACCACAAAGTCCATTCATCCTGATCTGGGAAACTATCCCCAGAGGCAGCAAAATGGGAAACACTCCATGAGGAGATGTCGGTAAAAGGCAAGGCTGACAACGATTAACTCAGATTACTAGGGGGAACTCCGTTCTGTTCATGACTCCTGGGAAGACCAGCCAGAGGCAGCAGGCGAGCAACGCTCTCTCTGTCCACACAGTGAGGGTGGGCGCTCTCGCCATCGGACACTGTGAGCCGACCTCACCTACCTTGTAAAGCTCCACCCGATGGTCGCCACCTCTAGATCGTCAGGGAAAGAAACAAGAACAGCTGTTAACATCTTCTCAGAAAGAGGCTCGGGATGAACACTGCAGCATCCGGGCACTTAGAGCCTGGTCCCCAAATCCACGCGGGAGGGTGATGGACAGGTCACCTCCTCCTCGGGGCACCTACGTGGCTCCCAGCTGGCCTCCACAGTGTGGTGCCAGGCAAGGGACCATCTGAGCACTGTGGGGATGTTTCTTAATTATTACCTCACCTCTGGTTTGACTAGGTGGCAGAACCTAGGAAACACAAAGGCCTCTCGACTCCCCAGTGTCCAGGACCACAGGTGAACAGAAGGGACGCCCGTCCTCGCTGGCACGTACACCACAGGCACGGGCCACAGGCACCCCCTGCCTCAACCTCCTCACCCGCAGAGCCACCACCGACCCTCAAGGTGCTTTTCCTTGGCTGTTCACACCCCCACTACCTGGTCATCTGGCTCTTCCCCACCTGCTCCTGACAGTCTGCTGATGTGCCTCCCACCGTGCCATCCTTCCACACACGTGTGCCCGTGGGCAGACGCTGGGTCAGAGGCACGTCACCATGATCCAATAGCCAGAGAGCCTCCCAGGCCCTCACTGGCCGCCTCATGCCCACCTCTCTCCGGCAAGGCCTGTTCTGCCCAGATGCTGTCTGGCTGTTCCCTGCAGACACCCCGAGGGGGACAGGGCTCCCTGATGAGTGGGAAGCGCATCAGTGAGCAGGCTCTCCCTCAACAGACTTCTCCACTCTCTCCCTTCCTCATAACAAGCATTTGGGCCATTTTGGGTGTATGTGTCGAGAGAGAAAGTGTCCTCAGGGGAGGCGAGAAAAAGATGGAGGAAGAAAGCCAAAATAACCCAGAAACAAACATCAAAGGGCTGTTTCAAGACTGGAGAGAAATAATGCAAAATGTTTTCAGTTATCTTTGTAAGACTTTGTCATGGTTCTTTTGTAAGATCTCCAGTACCCTACCCTGAGCAGGAAGAGGGGTTTGGAGTATAACAGGGTCTCAGGGCATCCTTGGGGTCCAGGCTCAGGGAGACACGGCTGCTGCCGTCCTGCCTGGATGGGTGGCCACCAAGAACTGCACACTGTGCTGTCCTTGGGGACATGGGGGCAGGGGGCAGCAAGCCTTCAGAGTCACAAGATGCCTTCCATCCTGCATCTACAGACAGACTTTGTCTTCTTTACCACGTGACTGGCACTGTTCACAAAGAACGCCCAACTTCCCTCATTTATAGAAGGAGGCTACAGGAGCTGTTTGTAGTCATTTGCTCTTTGTAAAGTGGAAGAGAAACCCACTGCAGCTTGTCCCGGACAATGGGGAAGCAGGCTGCCAAGTGCGTGCTGAGTCAGCAGCTCAGCACTCCGCTCTCTGGGCTCAGGGCATCCTGGGGGCCACGTCCCGGACATCCTACTGACCCTCTGTGCAGCCCATCTGCCCAGAGACCCCCTGTGGCCTGCTCTGTCCCCTTGCTGGCTCTGCCTGTGAACGGACAGGCCCCAGTCCAGCCCCACAGAGCCCGCCGGCTCTTGTGTAGATTCCTCTCAATAAGGCCACTGTGAGGGCTGGAAGGAGCCCTCTTTAAACAATGGGATCCAAACCTGCAAGTCTGAAAGATGTCCACTGAACCTGCCCTTGAAAAGCTCCCGGGATGACTGTGGGTAAGGACGACTACATGGGGACGCGCTTCCTTGATGGCCCAGTGGGATGTGCTGGCACTGCCGGCGCGGGGCAGGAGGAACCCGGCCTGACCGCAAGGCAGGGCAGCCCCCCGGAAAAACTTGTCCCTGACTGCTCGGCTGGGGTCTCTTCATGTGCCCCCAGGAAGTGTGCCTCCCCTTCCAGCAGGGCACGCCTGCCGATGAGAAAGTGTCCTCACCCCAGGATGGCAGATACTGGATGAGCAGGGGCAACTTCCCGGGCACACCATGGCCTTGGAGGGTCTCAAAGCCTCCACCAAGGGGCTGTGCTTCCTATCTGCTGAGGAGCCTGGGTCCCTAATCCAAGAAGAGCGACACCCCTGACTGAGGGTCTGGGTTGCTCAGGCGGACCAGCCACCTCCACTCTCAACCCAGGCACGATCTTCTGACCAGGGCTTTCTGGACACAGCTGCCAACTTCCACTCAGCCGGCGGTTCCCAAGCAAACAGGCCCGGCCCATCTGGCATGCAGCCCTGCTTTGCTCTGGGCCTGTGGGAACAAGGGTTCACAACCACCTCTCCCAAAGCCCAGACAGGCCCTGGCTTTCCCCGAGCTCTCGAGTCTCCCGTTCCCAGGTGTGTCCTCTCTTCCTGCAGTGGGCCCCTGCTCACCTGGTGCCCGCGTTCCCATGCAGGTACAGGATGATCGGGTGGCTGGAAGACAGGGCATCCTCGTACCACATCTGGTCCTTCCCCTGGGCATTCTTCCACCAGACAGCAGGGACCGTGTGCCTGGAAGCAGCAGCAGAGGGGAGTGGCAGGTGACACATCCACAGGCAGGATGCCCATGGCTAGGTACAACTGAGCAGAGAACAGGAGGCTGGGGGGGCAGACCCCATGCTGTGAGGGCAGCGTCTGGCAGCTGAGGACATTTTCTGACTCGCAGAAGGGCCCCTTCTTGGCCCCAGTAGCTTGCCCCGGCAGCAGTGACTCCATCCATATTAAGAGGAAGCCGTGTGAGGTAAGACCCCTTCCAGCTGGGTTAGAGCACGGAATGGGCACTAAGGCTGCCCCACATCCCCTCACACTCGCCCATGTTTATAAGCTACATGAAACTGCACCCATGAGTACACAGGACAGTACCGTCTGTCATACATGCTAATTCAGTTAACACTGGTCTTTACAGGCTGACTGGAAGACAGGCTGTCCTTAAAGCACCATTTCTAACACACAGCCTGTCCACAAGCCATCTTGGCATTAGATTCTCCTCTGCAGGAAGCATCACGAGCCCCTGTAGCCAGCTCGGTTTCTTGCACCCCTGGCCAGGCACGCAGGCATGCTACATAGACCCAAACCTTCCTTCAGAGAGGTGCTCTGATTACTTAACTCAGGACGCATCAAAGTCACTGTTCATCACCGGGGAGGGTCTGATTTACACAGTTTTTTCTGTAAATGTATTCATTTGTGGGAAGCCTTAAGAACACTGCATAGCTCATTTCTTCTTCAAGTCTGAGTGCCAGCATCTCGTTTCTGATGTGTGCCTCTAATCATTTCACAGGATCGCATTTTGAGTGGTTCTGACCACTGCAATTACCACTTTCCCATAGTTACAAACCTGTGAGACAGAAAGGTGCCCTTGGCAGATGCTGGGAGCTGATATGCCTCCAGGAGCCAGCCTACCCGAAACTCGGAGCTCTGAAAAAGGCCCTGGCAGCTCTCTGTCCCTGGGCTCCGCCCCTGTCAGGCAGAGAAGGAGCTGTTCCCCCTGCTCCTTGGCCGTGGGAAGACCTGGCTAGGCACCAAGAAGGCAGTTGGTGAGCAGAGCGGCTGCCACCCCAGGGCCCACGCTGCCGGCGACATGGCGCTGGGTGTAGACGTGGGTGGGCAGAGGCGCTCACCTGCACACAGTGGTTGTTGTTCCTGGAGACCCAAATGGTCATCACCAACACGCCCTTCACGGGTAACTGCCCAGATACCCATCCCGTCACATGACTGCTCTGCTTGACGAAGACGCCTGGCTGAACCCACGTCTTCAAAGCACAGATTCTAGTAACCGTCAGGAGAGCTGCCAAGTCCCCCAGACAGCTCTGAACAAGATGCGCAAGCCTGACTGAAGACGGACATACACATGCACACACTGGCCCTAAATGCTCCACTGAATCACACCAGAAATGACCACAGACAGTCCCTGCTTCAGTCACTCAGAATCAGAGCCTCCTTCTCATCTCTGGTTCTTCAGCCAGGACGCCCTGGCCCTGCACAGGAGAGCGGTGCAGAGCCCTTCCCTCAGAAGCTCCTCCCGGCACGACGGTTCTCCTGAGTCCAAGGAGCAGCTCGGAGCCACTCCTGAGACAAAGAGACGCCGCCATAGCAAAGTCAGTCCATTCCAGTTCCACTGATTGGAAACACCCATGCGTCCACAGGTGTACTAAATCGTACTCTGAAGAAAAGCCCAGAGTCACAGAGCTTAGATCCAAACCTAAACTTATGGCTAAAAAAGCAGATACTAAGAAAAGAGCAAATGCCACCACCACTGTCAGGGCCTGAAAGAGCTGTGCATGAAAGAGATGCCGCCATTTTCGACACCTGGATGGGCTCTTCTGAAAGGATGCTGCTGAACCACAGAAAGCAGCTGGGATTCTTGGCCTCCGGAGAATTCAATATGGGGCCAGAAACGAGGCTTGATCGCTCAGAGTTTTTGTGCGATACAGTTGTATTTAAGTATAAAAAGAAGAGAGAAAGTGTCTGACATAGACATCAGAAGGGGGCAGAAAGAGTACCCCCTTGATAGTGTTAACAATGGAGTTACATACTCTCCAATTAGTTATTGCAAAGAATCAAAAGAATGTCTGGAGGTTGTAAAGACCTCACTAGACCTACTCCCATAATTTACATTTTAAGATAACAGGATTACCCACCCAGAAGGCTTTTTCCAGAGACTATCCTCAAGCAGGATATATTATTGTTATATAATCCTAAGAAATGTAGAGGAAAAAAAGTTTGTCCTTTCTTCCTCCTTGAGAATTCCAGACCCCTCTCTCCTTGAGGACCCCTGGACTTATCAACCTGCCTAGGAAATGACTCTCTCAGTTCTCTGAAAGACAGGTGTGGCTCAAGCCTGTGCTCATGATTCCATAATACAGTCTCTTTTCTGGCATTCTTTCCGCCTGGAAATATGGTTTTCTGCAAAAACTGCTAGGGGCAGTATGCTGACTGAAACCGCCCACCCTGGCCAGGTACCATAGTAACCATTTGCGTGAGTTATTTCACGACAGGAGGTCCTGGTAAGAAACACAGAACTAATAAGCCACCACTAACCAGAAGAGTTCGGGAAAGGTCTAAACCATGTGTCCAACCACCGCACAGAACCCTTCACGCTGGCATCCATCTTGGCTAAGCAATGAGTGTGCCCCCAGGAAGGACTCTCAGTCAGAGTGATTGGTCAGAGACAACCAAGAAACTAACCCCATCACCATAAAGCCCGAGGCTGTGAGCCACGTGGCAAAGTAGTCCTCCCGGGTTCCCTTTCAATCAAGTCTCTTGCTTTGTCAGCTCAGGAGTCTCCTCAGACAATTCATTTCTGAGTGTTAGACAAGAGTCTGCTCTTGGGCCCTGAGAGGGGTCCCTCTTTCCTGCAACAAAAGCAATCTGGTTTACAAACCCTTTGCTGTTTGAAAACCTGAGAACAGAGCTGGTGCTAGTGCTCCATTATCGTGGAATCTAGAGATTTTTCCTTTGGAAACAGATAAAGGTAAGAATGGACAAGCAGCAACAGTTTCAGAGCCACACCTCACAGGCCCTGCTACCTCAAGGCCACAATGCCAGCGCCTGGCCATGTAGTCCTGGGGCCAACACTCACCAGACTCCAATGGTTACGTCTTCCTCTGGCTGGAGGTAGTAATTACAGGTGTGATTCAAACCTTGATCCTGCGGTCTTTTCAAATCAATGAAATAGGGAACCCGCACTGTGGGGGACAAAGAGATGGAAACAAAGATTAGGGGGGTGTTACTTTGCCAACAAAGGTCTGTATAGTCAAAGCTATGGCTTTTCCAGTAGTCATGTATGAATGTGAGAGTTGGACTATAAAGAAAGTTGAGCGCAGAAGAATTGATGCTTTTGAACTGTGGTGTTAGAGAAGACTCTTGAGAGTCCCTTGGACTGCAAGGAAATCCAACCAGTCCATCCTAAAGAAAATCAGTCCTGAATATTCATTGGAAGGACCAATGCTGAAGTTGAAATTCCAATACTTTGGCCACCTGATGCGAAGAACTGACTCATTGGAAAAGACTCTGATGTGGGGAAAGATTGAAGGCAAGAGGAGAAGGGGATGACAGAGGAAGAGATGGTTGGATGGCATCACTGACTCAGTGGACATGAGTTTGAGTAAGCTCCGGGAGTTGGTGATACACAGGGAGGCCTGGTATGATGCAGTCCATGTGGTCACAAAGAGTCCAATATGACTGAGCGACTGAACAGACCAGCCTGTACACAGCAGAGCTGAAGCTCTCAAATACTTTCTCGAACCCTAATGCCTGGGGCACTGGGTCCTGCAGCCTCAAGAGCAGGTGTGGGCAGGGCAGGTATATCTATAGATCCTTCGGCAAGTGTGAGGTCCAAGCAGAGACCCACTGAAGATTGTTCAAGGTGTGAGAGGATACACAAGAGGAAAGAAAAGATCCTTGGGAGCCCTGAGGATTGGTCTGGCTTTGAGAGAGGCTGGAGAAAAGAAGGCTGAGGACTGAAGGCCGGGGCCAAGGTGCTGGGGAGGGACGATGGGAAAGGTGACAGAGGGATGTGTTCTGGACCTGCGGCCACGGACTTGATGACCACCGGAATGTGGGTGGGGCCAGGCGAGGGGCACGCTGAGGTTTCTAGTGCTGCCACTGAGCCAGTGAGGCCCAAGATGAAGCGTGGGTGCAGGACGTGGAGGAATCCATAGGACCCAGAGCCCAGGGAGAGTGGAGGGAAGTTATGGGGATGAGTCGGCAGCTACTCACTGAGCCCTGAATTTACAGGGGACCTGCCAATAGGGCAATGCCTAACGGACTGCTGTGTACCCACCGATGGGAAGCCCCAGGCCTTCACACATAGGCAACGGATACTCACAGATCAGGAGAAACCTCTGTGAGTTACAAGCAGGTGAGAAGAGGAGGGAAGGAGGGTAAGATCACTGTGATGCTGCTACATGATCCCAGGTCATCAGTGAACAAACAGGCCACGCCAGCGTCAATAGCAAGTGTGGCCTGGAAAACAGAGACACATGCCAGGCTGTGAGTGGGAATTTAAAGGTGTGTGGGTGGAGCATATCCTTCTTGTATGGAAAAGTGAAAAGTGAAAGTCACTCAGTCCTGCCTGACTCTTTCGTGATCCATGGAATCTCCAGGCCAGTACCCAGAGCCCAGGGAGAGTGGAGGGAAGTTATGGGGATGAGTCGGCAGCTACTCACTGAGCCCTGAATTTACAGGGGACCTGCCAATAGGGCAATGCCTAACGGACTGCTGTGTACCCACCGATGGGAAGCCCCAGGCCTTCACACATAGGCAACGGATACTCACAGATCAGGAGAAACCTCTGTGAGTTACAAGCAGGTGAGAAGAGGAGGGAAGGAGGGTAAGATCACTGTGATGCTGCTACATGATCCCAGGTCATCAGTGAACAAACAGGCCACGCCAGCGTCAATAGCAAGTGTGGCCTGGAAAACAGAGACACATGCCAGGCTGTGAGTGGGAATTTAAAGGTGTGTGGGTGGAGCATATCCTTCTTGTATGGAAAAGTGAAAAGTGAAAGTCACTCAGTCCTGCCTGACTCTTTCGTGATCCCATGGAATCTCCAGGCCAGTATACTGGAGTGGGTAGCCTTTCCCTTTTCCAGGGGATCTTCCCAACCCAGGGATCGAACCCAGGTCTCCTGCATTGTAGGCAGAATCTTTACCAGCTGGGCTACCAGGGAACCCCAAGAATCCCTTGTATACCACTGTACTTTTAGTCCTTGAGGTGAACACCATCTTTCAAGTTCTATTTAGTTGAAAACCAAAACAACTCAAACCTTGAGATGGGATTTACTCACATTATAAAATGGCAATACTCAGAAGGGGTAGGGACAGTGGACAGTGTGGCCATGACTTCCAGCCAGTCTCACCTTCAATCAGGAAGTCACACAACTCTAGTTTTCTCTGGTGAAGAGGGTCGTGTCTTTGTGTAACCTACATGGCCACGTGGCACTGGAGCCCAGCATGCCTGCCTGCCACGCTGTCACCTCCTGAGCCCGACTCCTGCCCCAGGGCCTCTGCACTGGCTGCCCTGAATGCTCCACCCCCACATACCTGCATTCCACCTCTCACTTCCTCCTCACACGTCCCCATGGCTCAGAAAATGTTCACTGAAGAAATGAAACAGACTACACACTCCTTCCCCTGGGGCTGCTTTTGAACCTCCAGCTTCTTTACCCATCTCTTTCCCAAGAAGTAGGCTACCTTTCAAAAACTTAAAAAGAAAACTGACAGTCAGTCAAAGGAGGCGGCATCTTACTTGCTGGCGCACGTTCCCTAAACTCGGAACACCGTCCCCGAAACAGGACAGTACGGCCGTAACCACAGCACTTGCTCAGGCGTGACTCACATAGGGTAACTCACGTGGGATCCGCACTCAGGCGACCAGACTCCACTCTCCTGACTACTCCATAGGAGTAGTTCTGATCCTGGTGGACCCTGAATGCTCTCCAACTGAGTCCCCTCGAAGGACAGCAAAGTCCTAACCCCAGCACATCAGAAGGGGACCTCAGCTGGAAACAGGGTCTTCACAGAGATAATTAAACTTAACTAAGGTCATTTGGTGGATCTAACACGACTGGTGTCCTTATCAAAAGGGGGAATCTGGACACAGGGACAACAGAGGGAAAACAACATGAAGTCTCGGGGAGAAGGCGGTCCTGCGATGGAGGCAGGGGTGGCAGTGATACAGCTACAAGCCAAGGAACACCAGCCACAACCAGAGGCTGGCAAGAGGAAGCCCAGAATTTCGAAGCTCCAGAACTGGGAGAGAATACATTTCTGTGGTTTTAAGCCCCCCATCTGTGCTGTTCGTTACTCTGTGAAGGGACCAGCAAGCCTGAAAGGTCTCCCTGGATGCAGGCGCCCGCTCCTGCCACACCCTGACTGCTCCCGCTGGGCAAGCCAAGGCTGCAGCATCATGTACGACTGAGGGGAAATGACTGATCAACAAAACTCTGAATGTGCCCAATGAGCCCAGATCCCATCAGCTCTACCCCTGAGGACGGAGGTTCCATGCCACAGAGGGGACAGGGCTGCTGAGGGCACTGCTGCCGGGTCTGGAGAGTCCTGTCCTGGAAAAGGTGGCCACGCGGTTTAATGCCACCCCAAAGCTCCAAGGGCTCCCGACTAGTGAAGAGTGCCTTCCCAGGATCAGCAGTAATCCTGAAAGCTTCCATGGCCGAAAAATCTAGAACCAAGATACTCGATTCTGCTCTAGGACAGGCTCATTCCACAAGGCTCATCCTCCAGTTTACTTCCATTTCTATTTTAGAAATAACCCTGGAGGGGCTTCCCTGGGAGTTCAGTGATGAAGACTCCGCCTGACAATGGAGGAGAGGCAGGTTCCATCCCTGATCTGGGAAGATCCCACAGGCCATGGAGCAACTAAGCCCGTGCACCACAACTATTGAGCCTGTGCTCTTTAGCCTGTGAGCCACAACTACTGAAGTCCAGGTACCTGGAGCCTGCGCTCTGCAGCAAGAGAAGCCAGCACCATGGGAAGCCAGCGCACCACAACTAGAGAGCAGACCCCACTCGCCACAACTAGAGAAAAGGCCTGAGTAGCAACAAAGGCCCAGCACAGCCACGAAAAAAAAAAACAACAGGGAAAAGGCTGCAGATTAGTGCAGAGGTGCCCCGTATGCCTCCCAGCTGGCTAACAAAAGACATCTGGTCAGTGACAGCCCAGACAGTGGTGGCCAGGCCAGAGGAACCACCTGGCCACTACTGATAAAAGCTGCAAGGGAAGGAAATGGGGTCAAGGGGTGCAGGGCCCCAGGCTGGCCTGAGGAGGGTCTGGGATCTGCCTGGGCTAGAACTGGGCTCGATCCTGTGAGCCTCCATGTGGCCTGAGCCCTCGGCTTGTGAGTCTAGGATGCTGGCTGGAACCCATGCTCCCAGCCCCTGAGTCCGCCAGCAACCCGAGGTGACGGGGCAGGAGCTGGCAGGGTGACCCAGCTCCATATCGCTGTCAGTTACAAGCTCTGCTGCACACGGAGGTTGGTGCACAGCCAGCAACCCGGCACACAGGCCCGGGCAGCTTCCAGAGCCAGGCCCTCTGCGGTCCCCTGCTTTCCCAGCTGTCTTATCCACTGAGCATGCTGTCATTTATCAGCAACCACAAATGACAAGGGGTGATAAAGAAAGGCCTCTGCACAGCCGTGCTCGGTAAACAGTGAGTAAATACATGAACGAACAGAAAACAACTGAGTCAGCCATCCTTTAGATGCTGGTAGGGTGAGAGGCCAGAACTCCTGGGCTGCAGGGGACAGATCCAACCACCTGAGAACTATAAACACTGTGGCTACGCCCTGTCCTAGGCACTGAGTAAAGAGCAAGAGCGAAGAGGTGGGGTGCCAACAAGGGAGGGGCCCTCCCAGCTGGGTTTTATCAAACTCCAGCTGCCTGGATGGACTCTGGGCTCCCAGTGAAGGAAGAGATAAGGAACGGGATCAGGGATCACCAGAATGGCCAAGGGGAAGGGAAGAGGGAGGCTGAAGGATGGCTGTCCCTTGAAAGC
Organism: Madoqua kirkii; assembly: GCA_006408675.1. Lineage (NCBI taxonomy): Eukaryota > Metazoa > Chordata > Mammalia > Artiodactyla > Bovidae > Madoqua > Madoqua kirkii. The sequence continues at coordinate 38,657 of SJYC01111812.1, forward strand.
GGTGGTGGACAGGCCGGTGCATTAACAACAAGGTAACTCAGATACTGACTCTAATCTCCGGTGTGCAGAGAAGAGCATTTCTACACCAGCCTCAGAACTGAAACACTCCTTCTAGCAGAAGACAGTTCTGGATTCCAGGGCAAGACCTCAAGAACCGGCTGGTATCACTCTGACACTGCTGGGGGCGGGGGAGATGACTTTCGAGTGTGGGTACTGAAAAGCATGTATATTTACCTTTACAGACACACACACAAAGGCCAACAGGGAACAGACAACAATGTGACAGCAATTTTCTCTCCTTCATGCCATTCAGAGCTTTTCAGTTCATTTTTTGTTTTTAAGAAAGTCATCCATTTTTTTGTTTACAAAAAAATATATTTAAAGGAGAACAATGCCTTAAATCATAGATGCTATCCCTTTGTCTAATGCTTATTTATCTGATTTATAGATTTAGTTTCAGATAGATTTGTTACGAACTTGATACTTTAATCATGTTTTAGGGCTCAAAAGATGGTTCCACTTCCTTCAGTGTCCAGATAGAAACTCACAGCTCACGATTCACACCCTGAGAAGGAAGGTGCTCCCAAACACACAGGCCCTCCAGCAGCATGAGGTGAAACTACCATGTTACTGCCCAGATGACCCCACCTCCACAGGGGAAGGCAGGGACCCTGACAGCTACCCCCCCACACAGTAGACAGAGGGAAACAAGCAGCTGAGGACAGGCGCCTCTCTGCGGGGGTACAGGGCGGCCCTGCCAACCCCTTTCTCTTCTGTGCCCAGAGCCTGAACAGGAGAATCCAGGAACATCCCGCCATTTCATTAGGAAATCAACAGTGCAAAATTCATGAGCTGCATCTAAAGTGACCCCAATGATGGAGCTAAAGAAAATCAACTCAATTCAGAGAGCTGCTGGGACCCACAGTGTAGCAGCCCAGAGGGCAGTGGGCCACTGGCTGCCAAGATGCCTGCCCAAGGTGCCTGGAGGTGCCCGGAGGCCTGCTCTGTGGGACAGCTGGGCAGGGCTGACTCTAAGACCTGCTGTCAGGAAACCTGCAGCCTGCGGCCTCATGTTTGCATGTAACCCAGACTCTCTTCCACGCAAGGGTGACTGGACGCTTAAGGGACATTAAAACAGAACTCTTTTGATTTTAGTATGTTGTAGCTCCTTTCAAGTTTGGCCTTCTCACAAGAGATGAAAACTCAGAGATGTTTCTGTTAGAAAAATCAAATCTTCGTGTACTGACGTGTGTTTTACACTTACTTTCAGACACCCAAATAAAAACCTCTTTTATTTATTGATTTTATTATCCACCTTACTATCTCTGTGCCTCTTCCTCCTCTGGCTCCTCTTGATTTCTTGGCTGCCCCAGGCAGCACATGGGATCTTAGTTCCTGGACCAGGGATGGAACCCAGGCCCCTTCATTGGAAGTGCAGAGTCTTAACCACTAGGCAGCCAGAGAAGTCCCATCCTGCTCCTCTCTAGAGCACAAATTCCTTTTCAGCAGTGACATTTGCTTTTCTGTGATCAAGTCTACTGCAGACTTAACACCTCAAACTCATATGTCCCAGTGCCCTGCAGGGCCTGCAACACTGGCGTTACTTAAGGAGAGGGGCCACCCAACCCTGCCCTGCTGCCCCAGGCCAGTCATCACACAGGACACCTCAATACCTCCAGTCTGTCCTCTCCTCTCCCTCCCCTTCCCCAGCTCCCCTGCCACCTCAGAGCACCAGCATGGTTTCCAAAGCCTCCGGTTCCCACACACACAAGCCCAAACCCACTCTTTGCAAACTGGTACAGATGCAAGAACAGAGACCGCTTCACCTGCCCCAAACACTCCCTACACCCAATGGCAAGGCCATCACTCACGGGGCACTGCTGTGTGCCAAGCACAGGTTCTATCCGCCGACCCCCAACACTGCAGATGCAGGCTCTTCCCTCCTGGCCTCATCTTGTGGTTGTAAAAAGGTGTTCCTTATAATGATTATTCCCGGCAATTATATACTTTTCACTTCATAAGCCAGATACTTCTACCCTTTTCCCTCCCACTTGTCCAAAAGTAAACATATAGCATGAAAAACAAAAACAAAAAAACAACTTTGGAACACATCAGGTCCAAGTTAACTGAAAGGGATTATAATCTAACCTGTAACTCTCACCTCTAAAGCCAGCATACAATTCCATAGAAACCATTTAAGGGGAGAAAAAAAGGTGTGTGTGTGTGTGTCTGTGTGTGTCTGTGTGTGTGTGTGTGTGTGTGTGTGTGTGTGTGTGTGTGTGTGTCTGTGTGTGTGTGTGTGTGTGTCTGTGTGTGTGTGTCTGTGTGTGTCTCTGTGTGTGTGTGTGTCTCTGTGTGTGTGTGTTAAAGAAAAAAGACCAGAGACAGAGCAGCTCCAATGTGACAGCTTCAGAAGACTCTACACGTCATCAACACTTCCACCCACACTGGTGAAGAAAGATCCCCAGCCGTGCAGCCGTCAGCTATGTACACAAATGCCAGCCCTGAGAGAAATGCCCTCATTACAAACACCCCTTAACTGGGAAGGGGCACAGAGAACCTTCTGGACAGCAGAAAAGCTCTACTTCCTGAAAGTGAATGTCACTCAGTCATGTCCAACTCTTTGGGACTCCATGGACTATACAGTCCACAGAATTCCCCAGGCCAAAATACTGGGTGGTTAGCCTTTCCCTTCTCCAGGGGATCTTCCCAATCCAGGGATTGAACCTGTCTCTCACATTGTGGGCGGATTCTTTACCATCTGAGCCACCAGGGAAGCCCAAGAATATTGGAGTGAGTAGCCTATCCCTTCTCCAGTGGATCTTCTCAAATCAGGAATTGAACTGGGGTCTCCTGCATTGCAGGTGGATTCTTTACCAACTGAGCCACCAGGGAAGCCCAAATTCCTGAGCTGAGTGGTAAAAATATAAATACATAAATCACTATGAACATGAATTCTCACTAAAATTAAAATGAAAACGGACACACAGCACTTACCGAAATTCAAGAAAATCAGTTTAGCCTGTATCCCAGGACATAGTTTGATGAGAAACGGAATGGCCACATACAATCCCAGGACAAAGAAGAGTATCTTCCTCAGTCGGAAGCATAGGCCCTTTCGCCTGCAAGAGAAAAGCAGTGCACAGGAGTGAGTCCACTACAGTTTGGTAACAGTATCGTCAAAAATCACCAAGACCCACACCTACTGTGCCCAACAAGAATATCACTGAGGATGAGAGCAGCCTCCCACCTGCGTGTGCCTTGTCATTTGCTCAGAACTCTACCAGAAGGGTAAAATTTGTTTCCTGAAAGCCAAAGAAACAGTCCTGCTAATTTCCTATGGGAGCCCTGAGATCCTTCAGATCTTCAGAAAGTGCCCAACCTCATGTCAGACTGTGGCTGCAACTTGCCCTCAGAAGAGAGGCTGCCTCTGCGCCTCTGATTCCCCTCCTGCAAGCCGGTGGGCGTGGGCTCCCCAACAGAGGAAGCACCTACCCATGGAACCTGTCAAACCAGATCCCAGGAGGGGGCAGGGGGCCGAGGGCAGGACAGTGGCCATGACTCCATGTTCTCATATTTCTGCCTACATACCTTCCAGAGGCCCCTGCTCCGGAAGCTTCAGGCCAGGTCATCAGCCCAGGTCTCAACACCCTCTCTAATCCACAACCAGCTCCAAGACTTTCCTCACTCTGATCCTGATCCACTGTTAAAACAGGTTCCTAGCCCAGAGATCCTCAAACTTGTACTATGGGCCTCTCGACAACTGAAAAACTGAGGGCCCAAAAGACCTCATATGATTTGTGTTTACCACTATTTGTTTTATGAGACATTAAAGAAAAAATTTAAATATCTACTACACTAAGTCATTCAATAATAATAAACAACCCATGACAAGTTAATTAACATCTGTTATTTTAAAAAGATTAAATTTTCCAAAAGGAAAAATTTTAGTGAGGAGATTTTTACAAATTTCTTCAAGACAAACAGCTTAGCAGAAGACAGATGGGTTCCGGTGCTTCTGCATTCAATCTGCTGCAGCGTGACACATTGCGCAGCCCCTGAAAAGCTCCTGGAGCCGCATGGGAGATAGAAAGTGAGAAAGGCAAACAGTGCCACCACGAGATCTCTCTGACATCAAGGTTCAACCTCAGTGGGGCTACTTACATCTATCTGCGCTATTTCAAAAAAGTAATCAAGGTATGTGAACTCATCAAGTGCAACAATAGGCAAGGCTATAAAAGCATCAGGCTAAATTAAATAAGAGGGACACAAAAGACCACACATTCTATAATCCCATTTGTCAAAAATTCCAGAAAGGGCAAAATTACATAAGACAGGGAAGCCTGGCATGCTGAGGCTTAAGCGGTCACAGAAAGCTGGACGTGACTAAGTGACTGAACAACAACAATAGGCAAAGCAGCACCACAGTGATCTCCGGGGCTGGGAGTAGAGGGAAGAGATTACAAGGGGTATGAAGCAACTCTTGCAGTGATGGAAATGTTCATTATCTGGCCTGTGGTTGTAGACACATGAATGCACACGTTGGTAGATTTTATCACAGGTAAATCAACACTCAACAAAGCAGACTGATATAAGTAATACTTCAGTACAGCTGATGACAAATACACATACTTGACAGTGTAATCCTTTCACTCAATCACCTGGCTCATCCTCCAGTTGTTACTGAGCACCAAGTGTTCCTTGGGCAATGGACAGTACGGGCAGAAAAAGGTGCACCTGCCTCTGTGCTGTGCTCTCGGCTCAGCAGGGCAGACGAGAGCCTGTGCCAGCGCACCTGCACAGGGTGGCCTACCTAGTCCAGACTGCCAAGGTAGGGCCACTGGTGGAAACACCAAGTCAGGAATACAGCAGTTAGCCAGGTGACACAGGAGAAGTTCAAAACGGCATCTTGGGACTTCCCTAGTGGTCCAGTGGTTAAGAATCTGCCTTGCAAGAGGGGCCCTGGGTTCCATCCCTGGTTGTGGAACTAAAATGCTGAGGAGCAACTAAACCCACGCATGCCAAAACGAGAGTGCCCACATGTCGGCTGCAGCAACAGAGCCCATGAGCTCTGGAGTGCCCACACCACAGCTACCGAGCCTGCACTCCACACATGCATGATGCAACTGAGACCTGACACAGCGAAAGAAATAAATGCATATTAAAAGGACACTTAAAGTCCATGCTCAATCTATGCTTTCACTGACGAAAGGCATACAATGTGGTGGTTAAATGGAAGGCTGTGGAGTTAAGATGATCTGGGCCAATATCCAGTCTGCCTCTCACTAGCTGTCATACGTCTCTTGAACAAGAAATACGTATATAAATAGAAATTTCAAAATACTATGCATCTGCAACAGTAAGGCTCTTCTACATTAAAGTCATTTTCTTCTGGACTGTTATGATTATTACCATACACATGAATCAAAATGACAAACGTTTCATTTTTGGTAAATCATTATTAAGCATGGAAAGTAAACTTTTACTAAAAACGCATCTCTAAATGAAATGGATTCCACTACTTTCCCAAATGCATCATGTCTCTCTCTACATATATTATTTATTGATGTAGAAAAGGGACGGTTATCATTAATTAAGGCAGGAGGAAAAGGGGATCACAGAGGATGAGATGTTTGGATAGCATCACCGAGTTAATAGGCATGAGTCTGAGTAAATTCTGGGAGTTGGTGATGGACAGGGAGGCCTGGTGCGCTGCAGTCCATGGGGTCTCAAAGAGTTGGATATGACTGAGCGACTGAACTGAACCGAACATTAATTCTAGTTCTGTGTTTTTGGTTTTTGAAAAATACAAATATTGAGAACTTATTCACATCAGTAAAAGGGAGTGGAAGTTTACTAGTATTACCAATTTTTCAGGGTTATATGCCAAAAATCACACAGTGAAAAATACTCAAGCCCTTTTTCATTTTTGTTGACAGCTAAGAATTCGACACCACCGGACTTGTACCATTTTATGCAGTCATTAGATATTCACTTAGTTTCTCAGCTTTTACCAAGAACTGAGCCCTCTCTTCCTCTGTGCCTTGACCTTGACCTGCTTTAGTAAGAATTCTGTTAAGTCATCCCCCATCTTGATATCTCATCCACTGACCTGCCTTTGCAAAAGCCCTCCTACCCTTGATTATATCAACTGTTTCCATCCACTGACCCCCGAACCCTACCTTCCGTCTGGAAAATCCCAAGCTGTCTCCTCAGAAGGCACTCCAGATAGGACTGCACGCGAGACTGACCTTTCTACTGACTTCTCTGTCCATCCTGCCAGGCCTTTCCCCACCTTCCTACAGGCACTAGAGTTTTAGGCCTCTGCCTCCCTGGGGGGCCGTTAAGGGACTCAGGGACCTCACATAGCCTCTATCTGAGGATGAAAAGGAAAAAATGACACATGAGAAACAAGTTGGGTATTTTACCTACTCAGCTGAGCTATGGAAACACCCAGACTCACTGCCTGGCATTTTAAATAAGTCCCTCACCTGAAATTTAGTTCATTGCCTCCACAGATTACACAGTATGGGAAATGAAAATCTTAAAAGCTAAATATTGTACAAAAGCATTAGTCCTCATCTTGGGCAGGTAATCTTAAATTGTTCCATTTGGCCCAAACTAAATTCAGATAAAAAGACAACTAAAACAGGGCAAAGACAACTAAAAACAGCTAACTCTTATGTTAGCTAAGCCAACTCTTATGTCAGCTACATGCTGACTGGTGGCTCAAAAAACCAATCTGTATGAAGGGACCCACACTATTCAGACCCATGTTGTTCAAGGGGCCACAGTATATGTGATGTTTTCCTAGCCCTGGGTGGTATTACCAAAGTAATTTACAAAAATCCCTTAAAGGAGTTCTGCTCCAAATGACTTAAAGAGAAATAAGTGCTAAATTAAATATTCCTAAAACTCCCAGACATATAAGAACTCAAATATTTTTCAAGTTCATGTATTAAAAAAAACAGTTTAGTAGTGTCACTTTAATAAAAGCAGTTGTCCTCTTGAAATGGAGGAAAGGGGGCAGGGCACAACCTTTAAAAGAATGACAAGGCCATAGGACGTGACAAAACTGGTTAGAACCAAGTAGATCCAAGATAGCAGGAGATTCAACTTCCAGTAGACCTTGAGCTTCATTATATGCCCATTGTAATGCATGAGCTAAATGACACACCAACCAGCACCAGGACACTTCTGAGGCTGACCAAAAAGGCCAAAAGTGGGTGGTGGCCCAAATCACGGAAATCCCCACCCCTTCCCTGAAATAATTGGAATAATCCTCCCCTTCACTGTTGTTGTTCAGTTGCTCAGTCCTGTGACTCTCTGCAACTCCATGGACTGCAGCATGCCAGGCTTCCCTGTCTTACACCATCTCCCAGAGTTTGCTCAAAATCGTGTCCACTGAGCCAGTGATGCCATCCAACTATCTCATCTTCTGTCATTCCCTTCTCCTCCTGCCCTCAATCCTTCCCAACACCAGGGTCTTTTCCAATGAGTCAGCTCTTGGCAACAAATCTGAGGATGAAAAGGAAAAAATGACACATGAGAAACAAGTTGGGTATTTTACCTACTCAGCTGAGCTATGGAAACACCCAGACTCACTGCCTGGCATTTTAAATAAGTCCCTCACCTGAAATTTAGTTCATTGCCTCCACAGATTACACAGTATGGGAAATGAAAATCTTAAAAGCTAAATATTGTCAAAAGCATTAGTCCTCATCTTGGGCAGGTAATCTTAAATTGTTCCATTTGGCCCAAACTAAATTCAGATAAAAAGACAACTAAAACAGGGCAAAGACAACTAAAAACAGCTAACTCTTATGTTAGCTAAGCCAACTCTTATGTCAGCTACATGCTGACTGGTGGCTCAAAAAACCAATCTGTATGAAGGGACCCACACTATTCAGACCCATGTTGTTCAAGGGGCCACAGTATATGTGATGTTTTCCTAGCCCTGGGTGGTATTACCAAAGTAATTTACAAAAATCCCTTAAAGGAGTTCTGCTCCAAATGACTTAAAGAGAAATAAGTGCTAAATTAAATATTCCTAAAACTCCCAGACATATAAGAACTCAAATATTTTTCAAGTTCATGTATTAAAAAAAACAGTTTAGTAGTGTCACTTTAATAAAAGCAGTTGTCCTCTTGAAATGGAGGAAAGGGGGCAGGGCACAACCTTTAAAAGAATGACAAGGCCATAGGACGTGACAAAACTGGTTAGAACCAAGTAGATCCAAGATAGCAGGAGATTCAACTTCCAGTAGACCTTGAGCTTCATTATATGCCCATTGTAATGCATGAGCTAAATGACACACCAACCAGCACCAGGACACTTCTGAGGCTGACCAAAAAGGCCAAAAGTGGGTGGTGGCCCAAATCACGGAAATCCCCACCCCTTCCCTGAAATAATTGGAATAATCCTCCCCTTCACTGTTGTTGTTCAGTTGCTCAGTCCTGTGACTCTCTGCAACTCCATGGACTGCAGCATGCCAGGCTTCCCTGTCTTACACCATCTCCCAGAGTTTGCTCAAAATCGTGTCCACTGAGCCAGTGATGCCATCCAACTATCTCATCTTCTGTCATTCCCTTCTCCTCCTGCCCTCAATCCTTCCCAACACCAGGGTCTTTTCCAATGAGTCAGCTCTTGGCAACAGGTGGTCAAAGTACCGGAGCTTCAGTTTCATTAGCTTCCCCCCCATTAGCCTATGAGTTTACCCAGCCCAAAAAACCGAATTATATTTTGGGGCCTCTTGATGGCCCACACTCTGAGAAGTGTGTTTCTCTCTAACTTAATTCACTTCTTAACTATCACTTTGTCTCTCACTGAATTGTTTCTGCAAGGAGACATAAAGAACCTGGGCTTCGTTAAGTCCTGACACCAAGTGTGTGATCTCAGTGAAAAGAGATTGGTTCTTGACTGGGTCTGACTCCGACTCCCTCACTTGAGTTCAAGTTCCATCTGTGGTGCACATCTTCACCCTGAGTTATTAGCATTAGTATAACATGAGCACACATTATGTGACAAATAAACCTAGGGAGAATAACAACCTAATATAATCTACTATTAACAGATTTTTTAAATTATAAATTCAACCTAAAAGTACAAGTAGATCTGCAGTGAAACTGCTTGAAATCCATTATTTCATGTACATCAAGCACAGCAATAAAACAATAAAAAAAAAACTTGAATTTAACTTTCTAAGGTTTTTTACTTTCTAATTTTTTTGTATCTGCCTAACGTGTGTTATAAAAATAATAAATAGGGAAATAACCTGACAACGGTTAGCTTATGGCAATTTCATGAACAATCCAAGTATAACTGTTAAGAACCAATGTGTTAGGTTGATATAAGTGAAATAGAAATTGTATGAATAGATTTTTCAACAATAGTTGAAACTCATAAGACCCTGGAGGGCCCTCCAGGACATAAAAGCCTTTCTGCATCTCTGTTCCTAGGAAAAAGGCTTCACTATGGGGGTGCAGAGTTGGACGCGACTGAAGCGACTTAGCAGCAGCAGCCTCTTTGACTTTCTCTGATTTCCAAAGGGCAGATTCAGACAGTTCCTAATCAGAGAATGGAGCCAAAGCAGAAACAATGGAGGGACAGTTAAGAATAGTGCAGCCTTGGGGCAGGGTCCTGGTTACGCCTCAAGGGATATCTTTTAGTTCAGAATCTGTATGTACTATGACTTCCCTGGTGGCTCAGACGGTAAAGCATCTGCCTACAATGCGGGAGACCCAGGTTCAAATCCCTGGGTCAGGAAGATCCTCTGGAGAAGGAAATGGCAACCTACTCCAGTATTCTTCCCTGGAAAATCCCATGGACGGAGAAGCCTGGTAGGCTACAGTCCATGGAGTCCCAAAGAGTTGGACACGACTGAACAACTTCACTTTCACTTTTCTGTATGTACTGCAGACAAAGGTCTGTATAGTCAAAACTACAGCTTTTCCAGTAGTCCTGTATGGATGTGAGATTTGGACCATAGAAGGCCGAGCATTGAAGAATTGATGCTTTTGCACTGTGGTCTGGAAGAAGACTCTTGAGCATCCCTCGGACTGCAAGGAGATCAAACCAGTCAATTCTAAAGGAAATCAATCCTGAACATTCGTTGGAAGGACTGATGCTGAAGTTCCAATATTTTGGTCACCTGAAGCAGAGAACTGACTCACTAGAAAAGACCTGATGCTGGGAAAGATTGAAGGCAGGAGGAGAAGGGGATGACAGAGGATGAGATGGTTAGATGGCATCCCTGACTCGATGGACATGAGTCTGAGCAAGCTTTGGGAGTTGGTGATGGACAGGGAAGCCTAATGTGCTGCAGCCCATGGGGTCACAGAGTCAGACATGACTGAGTGACTGAACTGATACTGATCTTGGCTTGGCTTTCTAGCTTCAAAAGACTTAAAAGTCTAATCTGAGATTCCTTATGAAATGTTCTAGCAAAGGAAACTTTTAAGAGGCTTATGTGGTCAACTGGTATTCTTGATGAACCTGTGTAAATGATTAGACCAATTAAAAAAAAAAAATCTGAATCTGAGTATCTTTGATCAAAGGACATGACTAAACAAACAAATTTAATGTTTCAACAGAAAACATACCCTAGTGGGTTATTCAGATTCTAGTTCTGTTCATTATCTTTGACCTTTTATGATCTGACTATAAACTGGCCTAGATCCTGCCCTCTTGCACATTTTATCAGTCTTTACCAAACTCTCAATTCTTTGGTTTTCCTTCAAAGTCTGGTTACAACCCTCCTAACATTTCTAATTTTCTACCTAATGCATAGTGAAATTGCTCAGTCGTGTCCGACTCTTTGTGACCCCGTGCACTACCAGGCTTCTCCGTCCATGGGATTCTCCATCCATGGGATTCTCCAGGCAAGAATACTGGAGTGGGTTACCATTTCCATCTCCGGGGAATCTTCCTCACCCAGGGATTGAACCCAGGTCTCCCGCATTGGAGGCAGACGCTTTAACCTCTGAGCCACCAGGAAAGAGCCAATTCTGGCTCCCATGGATCTGTTTCTTTGACTTTCAGTTCAGTTCAGTTCAGTTCAGTTCAGTCATTCAGTCATGTCCAACTCTCTGTGACCCCATGAATCACAGCACGCCAGGCCTCTCTGTCCATCACCAACTCCCGGAGTTCACTCAGACTCATGTCCATGAGTCAGTGATGCCATCCAGCCATCTCATCCTCGGTCATCCTCTTCTCCTCCTGCCCTCAATCCCTCCCAGCATCAGGGTCTTTTCCAATCTCACATCAGGTGGCCAAAGGACTGGAGTTTCAGCCTCAGCATCAGTCTTTCCAAAGAACACCCAGGACTGATCTCCTTCAGAATGGACTGGTTGGATCTCCTTGCAGTCCAGGGGACTGTCAAGAGTCTTCTCCAACACCACAGTTCAAAAGCATCAATTCTTTGGCGCTCAGCCTTCTTCACAGTCCAACTTTCACATCCATACATGACCACTGGAAAAACAATAGACTTGACTTGACTTTAATCTTTGCTTTCTGTTGTTTTTGGTATTATAACCATACATAATGGCTTGCCTCAGGGGGCTCTGCCTCTCTGCCTTACAATCTCTCTCACAGGGAGATAATCTGACCCCGCCCACCTGTGAATGGCCGTACGAATGAAGAGTTAACACATCCCCACCCCACACTGCTACTAGAAGTGCTCCTAGAAGTTAAGAACACGACCTTCCCTCCGACATCTTGGGCTTGACCAATCTTTGAAAGTGAAAGTGTTAGCTTCTCAGTCCTGGTGACTTTTTGCAAACCCAAGGACTGTAGCCTACCAGGCTCTTCTGTCCATGGAATTCTCCAGGCAAGAATACTGGAGTGGGCAGCCACTCCCTTTTCCAGGGGATCTTCCAGACCCAGGGATCGAAGCCAGGCCTCCTGCATTGGCAGCCAGGCTCTTCGCTGTCTGAGCCACCAGGGAAGCCCAGGGAAGACTTGGCCAATCTTCAGTTCAGTTACTCAGTCGTGTCCGACTCTTTGCCACCCCATGGACTGCAGCATGCCAGGCTTCCCTGCCCATTATCAGCTCCCGGAGTTTACTCAAACTCATGTCCATCAAGTCGGTCATGCCGTCACGCGAGTGTATGTTCCCCGGTTCTTTGTCTCGTCACAACAAAGATCTGGAGCAACGGACATTAGAGCCCTCGGCGCGTCACAGCTCTCAGGTCTTGGACAAACCGTGTTACAGCTCTTAGGCAAATCAGTGTTACAGCTCTATTTTATTTAGAAGACAGCAGGAAAATGGGAGAGAGAGAAAGAGCGCACGCACGTGGGAGAGGAAGAGAGAGAGACAAAGAGTGCGTGCACACACGCAGGAGAGATAAAGAGAGACAGAGAGACACGCACGTGGGAGAGGAAGAGAGAGAGAGAGAAAGAGCGCTTTGGCTCTTCCTTTTATATGTTTTCTTCCACCTGGGCCCGCCCTATGCAAACTGGGCTTAGCCAGGAGTGCTGTTCGTTCTATCGAAGTCTTCAGTCTGGTCTTTGGACCTTCTTTTGTTCTATTTTCTAGGGCTTTTCCCTTCCTTGTCTTTTAGCCACCGCCATTTTGGATTCCATTTCCCTATTCTACCTACCTAACACATACATGACCACTGGAAAAACCACAGCTTTGACTAGACAGACTTTTGTTGGCAAAGTAACGTCTCTGCTTTTTAATATGCTGTCTAGGTTGGTGATGGCTTTTCTTCCAAGGAGCAAGCGTCTTTTAATTTCATGGCTGCAATCACCATCTGCAGTGATTTTGGAGCCCAAGAAAATAGTCTCTCACTGCTTGCATTGTTTCCCCACCTATTTGATCAATCTGTCAGTTCAGTTCAGTCGCTCAGTCATGTCATCAGCAGTCAAAGGTAAATAAATCTTGCAATTAGAGTTTCTGGTGAGGGTGGGTCAATATTCTCATCTTCTGCTACTGCTACTGCTGCTAAGTCACTTGAGTCATGTCTGACTCTATGCGACCCCACAGACAGCAGCCCACCAGGCTCCCCGGTCCCTGGGATTCTCCAGGCAAGAACAGTGGAATGGGTTGCCATTTCCTTCTCCAATGCATGAAAGTGAAAAGTGAAAGTGAAGTCGCTCAGTCATGTCCGACCCTCAGCAACCCCATGGACTGCAGCCTTCCAGGCTCCTCCATCCATGGGATTTTCCAGGCAAGAGTACTGGAGTGGGGTGCCGTTGCCTTCTCCACTCATCTTCTAAGAGAACAACAAAATTGCAACTAGCTGCCAAACAACAGGAAGGCGCTGGAACTCCGCCACCAAAAAAATGATTCTCTTCGTCCAAGGACAAAGAAGAAGCCACAAAAAGATAGTAGGAGGGGAGCAATCACAGTAAAATCAAATCCCATACCCGCGGGCTGGGAGACCCACAGACTGAAGAACAAATAATACCAAAGAAGTTCTCACACTGTTTCAAAGATTCTAGGCCCCACATCAGACTTCCCAACCTGGGAATCCAGCAAAGGGACTGGGAATCCCCAGGGAATCTGACTTGGAAGCGCTACAGGATTTGATTACAGAACTTCCACAGGACTGGGGGAAACAGAGACTTGTGGCAGTCATGAACAAAACCTTGTGCGCAGCAGGACCCAGGGGAAAGGAGCAGTGACATCACAAGAAACTGAGCCAGACCTGCCCGTGAGTGTTTGAGGGCCTTCTGCAGAGACATGGGCCAGCAGTGGCTACCACAGGGACAGGGGCACTGGCAGCAGCAATCCTGGGAGACACATGTTGGCATGTGCCTCTTGGGGAACTCTTGGGGAGTTAGCCTTTACCCTTACTTACCATACAGCCTGCAAACTCTAGGACTGGGTCGTCTGGCCAAACAACAGGGAGGGAGAACAGCCCCACTCATCAGAAGAAAACTTGACTAAAGATTCCTTGAGCACGGCCCTGCCTGCTAGAGTAAGACCCAGTTTTCCCCATAGCCAGTCCTTCCCGTTAGGAAGCTTACACCAGCCTCAGCCTCATCCATCAGAGGGCAGACAGAAGAAGCAGGACCTACAATCCCATAGCCTCAAGGATGAAAACCACAATCAGAGTGAACTAACCAAAATGATCACAACCTTTTCTAACTTAATGAAGCTATGAGCCATACTATGCAGGGCCACACAAGATGGACGGGTCATGGTGGAGAGTTCCGACAAAACGTGGTCACTGGAAAAGGGAATGGCAAACCACCCCAATATTCTTATCTTGAGAACCCCACAACACAATGAAGAGGCAAAAAGATATGACACCAGAAGATGGGCGCCCAGGTCCAATACGCTACTGAGGAATAGCAGAGAAATAGCTCCATCAGAGGAAGGCCATGAAAAGGCTGGGCAAAAGGGGAAATGACACAGAGTTGGGGATGTGTCTGGTAGTGAAAGTCCACTACTGCAAAGAACTACTGCATTGGAACCTGGAATGTTAGGTACAGGAACCAAGTAAAATTGGACATGGTCAGGCAGGAATGGCAAGAATGAATGCTGACATTTTAGAAATCAGCAAACTAAAATGGATGGAAATGGGTGAATTTAATTTAGATGACCATTATATCTACTACTGTGGGCAAGAATCCCTTAGAAGAAATGAGTACCTCATACACAACAAAAGGGTCTGAAATGCAGTACTTGGCTGCAATATCATAAACAACAGAATGATCTCTGTTCATTTCCAAGATAGACCATTCAACATCACAGTAATCCAAGTCTATGCCGAAGGAGCTTGACTGGTTCTATTGAAGACCTGTAAGACCATCTAGAACTAACACCAAAAAAAGATGTCTTTCTCACCATAGGGGATTCAAATGAAAAAGTAGGAAGTCAAGAGAAACCTCAAGTAATAGGTTAAGTTTGGCCTTGCAGTACAAAACGAAGCAGGGCAAAGGCTAACAGAGTTCTGCCAAGAGAAGTGAAAGTGAAAATGAAGTTGCTCAGTCATGTCCAACTCTTTGCAACCCCATGGACTGTAGCCCACCAGGCTCCTCCATCCGTGGGATTCTCCAGGCAAGAGTACTGGAGTGGGTTGCTATTCCCTTCTCCAGGAGAATGCACTAGTTATAGCAAACACCTTCTTCCAACAAGACAAGAGACAACCCTGAACATGGCTCACCTGCTCCCAGCACCTGACACAGTTGAGGGTCACTTCCCACAGGCCCTCTGCAGGGCTGCTGGTACAAATCCTCAGACTTCCCTGGGCAATAAAGGCTTGGCACCTGCAACATTCCCTGTGCAACCCAGCCTGTCTGCTTCCAGACATTTCCCATGCACTGCTCTGACACCCAACGGTTGACAGCTGTTGGGAACTGGCCACCCTCTCTTTTCTGGCAGTGTAATCTCAGTCAGTGCAGCTACTGCTGAGATGAATGTGCCCACCTCTTCAGCCCCAGGAGTGGAGCCCTCCAGGCACCAACCCAGGGACTCACTCTACCTCAATGGGCAGGGTAAGCCGCTCTCAGATGGACCCAAACAGGCAGACAGGCTGCAGTTCTGGGAAAACACGCAAAGACCAGGAGGCGGGTGCTGGATTGGCACCTGCTCCCCTCCAATTTCCCAACTGGATCATGACTTGCTTTCCGGACTTACTGCTCCCCAGGCAGATGCTCCAACCACCTGCCTGATCCCTCTGCCAGCAGCAAGACCCCCTCCGGGAAAACACCCCCTCAGGCCGCGGGGGGCCAAACATGCTTCCCTCCAGCAGGAGCCCCCAGAAGTCTAAGGTACCATGCTCCCGAACCTGGGCTCTGAGTGGCAGTGGGGACAGAGCTGGCCTGTGCCTCCTCACATTCCAGATGCCAGGGCCTATCCACCCTCCGAGCTCAGTCTCGTCAACTCTAACGGGATCTACCTGAGAGGCCCGCTGTGCAGAGCAGACCCATAAGAAGTGAGATGCTCGGCGCGGTCACAGTCTCCATTGTGAACGTGGGGAACACTGAGCTGAACCGAAAGGGCCTCTGTCACCACATTAGTACTTAAAAGCAGTAGTTCAACACTTCAGAAATGACCCTGAACTCTGTGCAGCATCAGAAGGGAAGCAAAGCGGAACTCAGGCACCAGACAGTGGTGGGGCGGCCAGCCTGCCCAGGGTGGACCCCGCCCGGGCCTGGCAGCTCAGAGTCAGACCCACCTCACCCTAAAGCCCTCAGGCCCCAGCCCACATGCACTCTCCTAGCACAGTCACAGGACCTACCCGTTGAGCTTAAGTGGTGTTCCGCTCTGGGCTCACAAGGACACGTTCCAAGTAAGGGAGGTGGGTCACGGCACTCTGAGCTCAGTGTCACCCAGGCCCAGTGCTCCTCGACTGTCACCTGCTCAGAAAGGCCACTGCTGTCAGCTCATGCCCAGAACTACGCGGTGGTCATCAGACGTGAGCACTGTTATCTCCGGCTCTGGGCCTTCCTAGGCCACAACTTACCCCTGTAGTTAGGGGCGGCCGAGTGACTTCCTTTGGCTCAGGAAACATGAGTGGAGAGACTACGTCCTTTCTGGGTAGACGCTTCAGGAGCAGCAATAGCCCACAAGGTGAAGCAAGAGCGTGTGGAGCTGAAGGCCCTGCCAGCATTAGTATCCGGCTCCTTAGTACCCCCAGTGAGCAGGGTCCACGCCGGAGCCCCAGCGGGTAAGAACCACCAGTGAGCTGAGGGTCCTGCTGCATGACCTGGTCTGCTCTGACAATACTCAGGTCAGATCAACCACATGCAAGTCTGAAAGGGCTGAGCTCCCAATTTGTGTCTTGTGTGTCTCCAGGTGGAGTTTCCCAGGCAACCAAACTAACACGCCCAGAGCCAAACGAACGCTTGGGCTTCTGCCCTCTCCTCCGGCTCTGCTTCCCCCCAGCCTCCATCTTAGCAGATACCTGTGCCCATGGCAGACCCTAGCAGTCATTCCTGACCCCTCTTCTTGCCCTACCTCCACCTCCAATGCCACCAAGTCGCCAAAACATTTCAAATCCGTTCCCCTCTAGTTCCCTTGCCTGCTGCCTCTCTGCTCCAGGCCAGCCACATATCTTGCCTAGACCAGCAGCCCTAAACTTTTTTGATTACACATTCAATCAGTAACATTTCTGAAGCATGCCCTCAATATATATGTATATATTAAATGATGCACACGTATAACTGGGTTGTTAATATATGAATATGAACATAATAACAAGTCCCAATATTTCCCTCCCATATCTTAATGACTGTCTCATACACCTCCTGGGTGAACCCACCCATTCTGGAGACCAATACCTTGGCCTTTGGGAGAGACTTCTTAAATGGGACCACCCCCAACCTCCACCTGCCTGCTATATAGCCAGAGAGAGCCTTTGAGCCTCCTCAAAAGGACACTTAGTCATTGCACTGGCCCCCTTAAATAATCAGATGCAAAAGCATCTGAAACAGGTCCCAGGAACACTGTGCACCTCTGACCTTCCAGCCCTCAGTCTCCAGCACAGGCCTAGTGCTTCCCCACTTCTCTGGCCTTCCAGCCCTGTCTTGGGCATGGGTTTAGTTGCTTCCCCACTTCTGAGACCCGTCCACATCCCCAGCACTGTGTTCCCTCCAGCTTTCAGCATCAAGGCTATTTGCTCCAAGGTCTCTTTGGCTGTTTATTCTAATTCCTCTTACAATCATTATATTTTAAGGATATTATCCCTCAGTCTGACATTCTATATATTAAAATATTTTCCTCTACCATTTTTCTTTTTAACTGGGAATATTTATAATTATAAGAGAACTTCTAGTGGGTTTTTTTGTCCTTATTGAAATACATGCAACTTTAGGAAAGGCTGCTGAAAATCTCAGCCTTCTATCTCAGCTCCCTGAGAGGTGGTGAGCTCAAGGGCAGCCTCCCCGCTCTGACTACCCTCTGCTTACCACTAGTCCCTGGTCCCTGGCCCCTGGCTTGCTGTTTGCAACTGTGGACGATCTGTGTCCCCAGGACCTACTCATGACCATACACTCTGCCTTCCCTAAAGGGAAACTGAGGCAGACTGATCCCAAACAGAACTGCATTAAATCTATTTGGGAAAGAAACACCATCTTTGGACTTCCCTGGTGGTCCAGTGGTCAAGAATCTGCCTGGCAATGCCAGGGACACGGGTTGGATCCCTGGCCCAGGAAGAGTCCACATGCTGCAAAGCAACTAAGCTCCTGCACCACAGCTACTGAGCCCATGCACCTAGGGCCCATGCTCTGAGACAGAGGCAGTCAGAAGCCTGCGGACTGCAGCAGAGTAGCCCTTGCTTGCCGCTAGAGAAAGCCGGATCTGGGGTAGAGGTGGCTAACACGTCACCCACCAGAAGTTTGCACTTGCCCTTTCTTAGGGCAGGGCTATTTTCCTCTTACAGATTTTGTATATATCTTTCTTATAGGTATTTTTTGTTACTGGCGTATTTGCTCTTCTCTTCCACTATATCTCACAACCTATTTTTGTTGCTTTTATCAATGAAAGCTATGGACCCAGCACCTTAACCTTCTGCCTCCCACACAGGGGACCATGCACACACACACCAGGGTGGCATGCAATGATAGGGGGCAGAAACTGCTCACATCAAGGGAGACGGGGGTAGAGAATTTACCACTTGTGCTTCAGTATTTTTAAAATTTTTAAATATATTTCTTGTATATAATAAAAGATTTCAAAACTGGAGGGACTGTATTAGCATGAACAGGCTACATCTCATGGCAGTAATGGCCACCCCCAAATCCAGCAGCATGAACAGCAGCTCACAGTTCTTGCTCTGGCTGCATGTACAGCACAGGTCAGCAGGGGCTTCTGCTGGTCCTCCTTGCTCAGGAAGCATCGTCACTTCATGACATCATGAACTCCACAGACAGTGTCAGGAACGATGGCACAGAGAACCAAGAACTGGCTGTGAAACACTTCTACCTAGAATCACTGTCACTTTCTACAGATCACAGAACCACATCTCTGCTTGAAATGAGCAAGGCCTGGAACTGGAAATTCAGGGAGCTGCAGGGACGTGCCCACAGGATGGAAGAGCTATGAGTGAGACCACAGCACTCACAAACGGATAAAGTGAGCTACTTCACAATTTCACATTGGAAAAACTCACTTGTTAAAGGAGCTCTAAGTAAATATTTTAACAAAGGGCTATTTTTAGATGCAAGTGAACCTGCCTTCTCACTTTTGTTTTCCTATCTGAGATTCCTATCTGCGATTTCCTATCCTATCCTTGCGCTTCTGGGCTCTTTACTCTACTAGCAGAGTGCACACAGGCATTGCAAAAACCCCTACTTAACCTCATTACAGCTGCTTGGGACATGTTCCACCTCCAACAGCCAAGGTGCCCAGAATTGATGACGTGGGAGTCCCAGGTAACACTGGCTCATCAGAAAGCCACAGGGGCCAATGAGGCTGGCTCCAGGGACATCACCCCCAGGCGCCTGGCTTCCCCTGGCACCACCACGGATGTGCAGGCCTCGCCAGCCACTCCAAAGCTTCCACAAGGAGGGGGTGCCAAAGCAACCAGGAGGTCCCAGAGGGTGACACCCACTGGAGAGAAGGCTCTGCACCAGGCCTGTGAACTTAGAAGCCCACTCCTCAGCACCTCAGTGTCACTAAGGTGGTCAGAAAAGGAAAGGAACATCCTGGCTAACTCATTAGTTTCCCTCAGCTGACATCTGCCCAATATTTTTAACTCATGCCATTTCCTTATTCTAACAGTCAGGCTGTGTTGCAGCCCTAAGAGAGGCAGGAGCACAACGGCTCTGCCTCCAGTGGCTGTGTCACCCTGGACAAGCTATAATGCGTAACTATCTGTGCCTTGATTTCCTCATCTGTGAAATGGGGATTAGAGTACCTTTCGAGATTCCCTGGCAGCCCAGTGGTTATGACTGAGTTCAATCCCTAGTTGGGAACTAAGATTCTGCAAACCACATGGTACAAAAAAAAAAAAAATTTATTATAATCCTCCTTTTACTCAAGAAGCAGTATTTGTCCAACACTAGAACTGCAATAAGAAACAGTAAAGTCTCTAAACAAGGCAGTAACCACTCCACCAACTATTAATAGAAACTACCCACTCTCCAGTGCCAGTTTTATAGCAAAAAAGTATCTGAGAAAGTTCTGAAAACTGTAGCAACAGAAGCAAAAAAACAAGGACTTAACAATACAAGTGGGACTTGCCTGATGGTCCTATGGTTAAGAATCTGACTTCTAACACCGAGGGACTCAGGTTCGATCACTGGTCAGGGAATTAAGATCCCATATGCCACAGGGCAACTAATCCCTTGCACCACAATAACATGGCCCACGTGCTGCAATGAAGACCCAGAGCAGCCAAAAATAAATAAAAACAAAACCAACAATACAGGTAATTCAGTTATCTCCCCCCAAAAGCATAAAAACTAGGGAAACAGATTAACATGTAAAATAGGTGTCTCTTGTGAACTTTTTTTAAACATGAAAAGTAGATGGAGTGAGCGGACAGGAAAAAAGCACTATACCCCTCACTCTGTAATGATATATAATGCTGCTGTAACCTTGCTGAAATCTTAGTTCAACTCCATGAAGCAGGTAAAATAGGTAATACTCCTCTCTTAGAGACATGGAAACCAGGCTCACAGTATGAATTCATCTACTCAAGGTAAGGTCTCATCTGAGAATAAGTTCATGTCCTGGGACTCAGTCTGCCCCCTCTCTTTCCATTCCACCAAATTTTCATTTGGAATTATTAAATTGTATTGTCAGGGTAAAAAAAAAAAGAACGAAACTTGATCCTCAGCTTCCCTGGGTTTCTCCCTGACAGGTTTCTCTATCCATGGGATTCTCTAGGCAAGAATGGGTTGCCATGCCCTCCTGCCAAAGAGGTCTAAACCAAGACAAATTACGATTAAAATAGCAAAATTAAAGATAAAGAATCTTAAAAGTAGCAAGAAAAAAGCAATCAGTTATGTGCAAGAAAACTCCCTAAGCTGACTTTCCAGCAGAAATTTCACAGATCAGAATGAAGTGACATGATATACTCAGTGATGAAAGAGAAAATAAATCTACACCTGTAACCAAAAATATTTTACTTTACATATAAGCAATAGCTAAAAGAGTTCTGCAACAGGACACTGGCATTGCAATAAATGTTCAAGGGCCTTCTCTAAGCAGGATTTTTAAAAATTGGAAAAAAAAACTTCACAACTAGAAATATGAAAAAAGGAAAAATCTCATTGGTAAAGGCAAACACACAGTAAAAGTAGTGTACCAACCACTTATAAAGCTAGTAGGAACAGTATAAGACAAAAGCAGCAAAATCATCTATATCTACAATAAGCAGTTAAGGCCTATACAAAACAAAAAGTCATAAAATATGCTATCAAAAACACTAAATATGGTGGGGGAATAACACACGGTTGTTAGAGTGCATTTCAACTTAAAATAACACATTATTACTAATATATATTATATATATTTATGTGTGTGTGTGTAATTGTTATATATAAACATTATGAAAAGTGAAAGTTGCTCAGTCATATCTGATTCTTTGCAACCTTACAGACTATACAGTCTATGGAATTCTCCAGGACAGAATACTGAAGTGGGGGGCCTTTCTCTTCTCCAGGGGATCTTCCCAACCCAGGGATTGAACCCAGGTCTCCTGCATTGCAGATGGATTCTTTACCAGCTGAGCCACAAGGGAAGCCCAAGAATAATACTGGAATGGGGAGCCTATCCCTTCTCCAGCAAATTTTCCAGAGCCAGGAACCAGAGTCTCCTGCATTGCAGGCAGATTCTTTACTAACTGAGCTATCAGGGAAGCCCATGAATATCATGGTTATGAACATCATGGTAACCACAAATCAGAAGAAAACCCTACAACACACACACACAGTCACCCAAAGAGAAAGCAATCCAAATATATCATCAAATCAGAAGGGGGGAAAGAGCAAAAGAAAGAACAAATAAGAACTATAAAAACAATCAGACAAGAATTAACAAAATGGCAATAAGTATATACCGATCAATAATTACTTTAAAAATAAATTGATTAAATACTGTATTCAAAAGACACAGAACAGCTGAACAGATAAATAAAAAAACACAACCTATCTATATGCTGACTAATGGTATTCCATGCAAATGGAAACAAAACGAGAGCTAGGGCAGCAATATGTATACCAGACAAAACAGATTTTCAAACAGACTATAAAAGAGACACAGAAGGAATGATAGAATGACCAAGGAATCAATCTGATAAGATATGACAATTGCAAATAAATATACATCCAACATAGGAGCAACTAAATATATATAAAGCAAATATTATCACATTTATGACTGGAGGATTTTTGCAGAAACTATTGCCAGTAGCCAGCGATTTGTTATGTAAGCAAATACTGACATGTCTCTGGTCAATCATGTTCATGTAACAGAAGACATATTAATACATCTCTGGTCAATACTGTGTTAACAAACATAAAGGGAAAAACTAACAACAACACAATATTAAGAAGGGGCTTTAACACCCCACTTACATCAATGGACACATCATTCAGTGAAAAAAATAATACAGAAACATTGGCCTTAAATGACCCACTAGACCAGACGAACTTAACAGATAATATCAAGTCTAAGTAGCCAGCGATTTGTTATGTAAGCAAATACTGACATGTCTCTGGTCAATCATGTTCATGTAACAGAAGACATATTAATACATCTCTGGTCAATACTGTGTTAACAAACATAAAGGGAAAAACTAACAACAACACAATATTAAGAAGGGGCTTTAACACCCCACTTACATCAATGGACACATCATTCAGTGAAAAAAATAATACAGAAACATTGGCCTTAAATGACCCACTAGACCAGACGAACTTAACAGATAATATCAAGTCTCAACAAATTTAAGACGGAAAGCATACCAAGGATCTTTTCAAACCAAAAACTAAAAGTAAGGAAAACCACTAGAGCATTCGGGTATGACCTAAATCAAATCCCTTACGATTTTCCCAGGGTCACGTGATAATAAGTGAAGGGTCACATGGAGTTGCCAAGAGTTGTACACAACTTAGTGACTGAACAACAACAATCCAGTAGCTCACAATATGACTGTATTTGGGAACAGAGTCTTTAAAGAAGTGAAAACTTTATCTGGTGTCCTTAACAAGAAACCTGGACAGACATGCAGAGGAAAGACCATGTAAGACACAGGGAGAAGACGGCCTAGGAGAGAGGCCCAAGAAGAAACTAACGCTGCCGACACACTGACCTCAGACTTCCAGCGGCCACACATAAAGCACATAAATGAAGTTTACTGTCTTA